>JARVGQ010000002.1:27730573-27742816 GCA_031762355.1 Hypsolebias martinsi | reverse complement strand
AACTCTAAAATGAACAGGCAGCCAGTGGAGTGAAGCCAGGGTGGGGGTGATGTGCTCCCTCTTATGAACTCCAGTTAAAAGGCGAGCAGCAGCGTTCTGGACCAAATGGAGACGTCTGAGGGAGGACTGGCTGACTCCAAGGTAAAGAGCGTTACAGTAATCCATCCGAGAGGTGATGAAGGCATGGATCACTGTTTCCAGCTGCTGCTGTGTAAGGATGGGCTTTACCTTAGCCAGCTGTCAGGTGATAAAAACTGGTCTTGACCACCACCAATTCAGATAACACAATTCAGTGTTTCCCCTAGTTAACTTGCCATGGAGGGGTGCTCATCTCATCCATGATTTCTGTTGACGGGGGTGATGGAGACATGTCTGAGCGCAGCTTGTACAAACCGTTTTTGAGCGAGGGCGGGTGTGGGGCAACCAGCATGAGGGAAGAGGTGCCTTTAGCTTTTTAGCTAGAGCGCCTGTATTGCACTAGAGCGCTTGTATTGCACGCTGCTAGCTTAGCGCTATGTCAGTGCGGGCGGGGGGGCTGTCGGTTTGGTAGGTGGGGTGCTCAGTTTTGTTGACGGGGTGGGTCAGGCAGCGTCTGCTTGATTTCCATGTCTGCTTTCATATTTCTTCTGGTGCGTCTCACTGGCGATGCCAAACAGCCAAATTTTGTGGTCTTACCGCCAGTCCGAGCTTGTAGCCTTCTCCAAGGTTGATTACTTCCTGTGAGTCCCAGGAGCCACAAGTGACCTGTGATTCTCAGTAATCACATCCAGCTTACGTCTCCACTCATGCAGCGTCTGAGTCTGAGCGTTTACTGCTCGGTACATTCCTTCATACAAGGCAGGCAGACTTACAATTGCCAGAACTGCTGCCGTTGTCTTCCGAATTTGTCAATATGCCAGATACCAGCCAACACCAAAAAGTAGAAATTAAATTAACATAAATCCAATTATGTACAGTACGCATCTTCTGTCGAGAATTTTTTTTTCAATTGAGTTGAGACCAGCTGACTAGATCCATAATTTACAATTCGGAGGATATGCAGTGAGAGGAACTGATAGGAATCACAAGACAAAGAGCAAAGCAGGAGGGAGGCACAGAATGGAAACATGTCCATCCTCATCAAGAGCAAGCAGGACAAAAAACAAACAAACAAACAAAACAAAAAATGCAGTTATGAAAGGCAAATATAAATACAGTATAAATTAATTTGTATTTACCTGTGTGTCTGTCTTCTACCAAAATAGCTTATGAACCACTGGACAGATTTTAATGAAACTTGCTGAAAATATTAATTTGATATACATCCACTGTTCATTATCATTTAGTCAACCCAATTAAAGATGTCTGTCAAAGTAATCTGAAGTTTTAAATTACAAATTAACTCAAGTCAGTTTTGCATTTACTGACCTAAAATTTGGTGTTTTAGAAGCTAAGACTGGTCCTCAACACATACTCTACGCACAAATTATGAAAGATCTTTGTTAAAGATTTTGCTGTTAACTACTGTATTTGGCATTAACATTGTCTGTTAGCAAAACAATCTCACAAATTATTGGTCTGATTTTAATTACAGGTACTTAAAAAAGGACAACTGACTACCTTTTAAAGATAACCTGATTTGAGATGCCCCCAACAGCAGATTGACTTAAGAAAACACAAAAATGGAAATAATTCTGCCAGTTTTACATAGATTGTATTAAACTTTGATGTACTAGTAGCTGTGTCATTCACACCACATAATGTAAGTGCTACTCATTGCAAGATCACTGCTGTAATCGTTAGCAATAACTGTTAGAGTGGGCTCTGTAAAAAAAATAAATAAAAAAATCACAGGAACAAACACACATTTATATATTTTTTAATGCTATTGCTGCTTAGTGTATTATTTAGTTGATGTTTTTCTTAGTTCATATCTTACATCTTATTACTGTTTTTCATTTACATTTTATTGTTGGATGTAACCGGGGCCTTGCATACATAATCTCATTCCACCACATTTACCATATGCGGTGTGTATGACAAAGAAACTCTGACTCTCTGATATGAAACTTTTAATAAGTAATTATTGGGTCCACATCTTTCAACTCATTAATTTTTTTTACTCATTCCAAATCAAGATTGGTGCCAAAGCTAAACAATCTTAGCCAACACAGACATGGCTATAACTTAATTTTCCATATTGAGGTAAAATATAATGTGGTAGTAGCTCATTAATTATACTCTGAATGAGACCTTTTGATATTGTGCAAGACTGACAGTACAGTAACGTTCTCTGTTTGATAAAAACAGCTAGGACTCATCTTAATGTCTAAAACTCTGGCATGAAAGGCCGAGGGCAATGTATCAGAATCAGAACAAGCTTTATTATCATTGTACCAAAATACAGTGAGTTTTTTTTTTTATACAGTGAGATTATGTTCATACAGTCGTCCGAAAGATGGGCGGAGTGCACATTGCTGCTGCTCCTTGAGAGCGCGGCCCCTTATCCTTTTTCAGAATACTTTTTAGATAGAAAAGGGGAAAATACAATGAGGATAAGATAGTGGTATTACAAAAAAATATTTCTTCACACCTTGTCCTTATCAGGACACAATTTAAGACATCAAAAACTCTTCTAGCATTTATAACACATTACATATGCATTTGACAGCAAGACGATGAGATTTGTCCATGAAGCACTTCCAGGATAGTCCATTGTCCTGATAAAAGGTTGGTGTCAGTTGGTACAGCTCTGATAAGCCGTCAGAGAAGTTCTCAGGGTGGGGGAGCGATTGCGATAAACATAGCATTTCCTTAGTTTACACATATCCCAGGAGAAATTTGATAAGTTGGCCTGCTTCGAGGTCAACCGGGGCAGTCAGATTCAGGGAAGCCACAATTGTTGATTTTTTTTTCAGGCAGACTGTTTTTTTCTTGTCAGCCTTGGGAGTCCTGCTGGAACTTTTGATCCCAAAATTGCCAGATTTGTGAGCACTCCACTGGTCCTTGCTTATGAGCCCCCTCCAAGGTCGTCCCCAATATGTTGGCGAGTCCCAGAAGCCGTAGGTGGCCTGTGATTTTCACAAATCACTTCCATCTTACGGTTTAGCTCTTCAATCAGCTGATTTTGAGTACTCGAAGCACAAGCCAATTCTTTACACAGACTAGGCAGTTTTGCCAAGGCAGAAACTGTTGCTGCCATCTTTTTTAATAGCCGATAACAGGAATCCGCCGATGCTAAAAAAGCAGAAACCAGGCTATCATGGTTCCAATGATAAAAACATCTTCGGCATCCTCCTGAGACGATACAGGAAGACACATCAGATCCCAAACTCCCCACAGATCCATGGCATATCCTGCCGCGCGTGTCTCAGCGCGGCATGAGGGCTCTCCAGGACCCTGTCGCTTTGTTGAAAAGATTTTATTGATTGCGTTGAAAGTCCAGCTGATCAGATCCATGACAGTAGTTTTAGTTTCGGAGGATGTGTAAAATAGGAGCTCCAATACACAGACAGAAAGCAAAAAAATAAGGAGGATGGGAGAGCAGGAGAAAAAAGCATCCGCCTTGCACGAGAGCGCGTGAAGAAAAAAGTGCATCCCTTTTCATTGAATATTATTATTTACAGAGTAATTAACTAATCCCTTTAATAACTGTGTGCAGGAAGAAAGAGTGCTCAACAGGGACTGGGGACGTCTCGGCTGCCCACGTTTTCTCCACAGGAGAAGAGCTACATGAAGGGGACCTGTGACTTCCTTGGCATAGGTCACTTCACCACACGTTACATCACCCATAAGAGCAACCCGTCAGGCCGAAGCGGCACCAGCTACTTCACTGACCGTGACCTGGCAGAGCTGGTTGACCCGCGGTGGCCCGATCCTGGATCAGAGTGGCTCTACTCCGTGCCCTGGGGTTTCAGACGCATGCTAAACTTTGTCAAGGTGATTCACGGTGCATTAACACAAAGAAGAGACTTTCCTCCTGCTTTTAAAGTAACCTTTGCTCTGCCTGCAGACTCAGTATGGAAACCCCATGATTTACGTGACAGAGAATGGAGTCTCTGAAAAGATGTCGTGCACAGAGTTGTGTGACGATTGGAGGATACAGTACTATAAAGACTACATCAACGAGATGCTAAAAGGTGATGGAGCTCACAGGAAAAACCACGAGCAGAGTTTAACCTGAACTCTCACCACGTTGTTCCTCTGTGTCTCCCAGCTATCAGAGATGGGGTCAACGTGAAGGGCTACACTGCCTGGTCCCTGCTGGACAAGTTTGAGTGGGATGAAGGGTACTCTGAAAGGTTCGGCTTGTACTATGTGGACTTCAGGAGTAAAAACAAGCCTCGCTATCCCAAAGCTTCAGTTCAGTTTTATAAACGCATCATCAGCTCCAACGGATTTCCAAATCAGAGAGAGGTGAAAGGCGCTTGAAAGGTTTTCTCAAGAAAAGCACACACACTATTCTTTCGTTTAATTGATTTTTAATTATTGACAGGTTGAAAACTGGAGGAGGAAGTCTGTGGAGACCTGTTCTTCTAGCAATCAGCTATTAGCTGCAGGTCAGTTTGTGTTTGAGGATGTTTGAGCTGAACAACTAGCTGGGGTAAACAAATGAAGAGTCTAGCTTAAACCAATCAAAAACAAATCAACAGAATTAACAAAATAAACTATTATAACTGGACTTGAATATGTGTTTCTGTTCAAATACTTCAGAGCACATATAGATAATCTATTAGTTGTAAAAATAAAGATTGGTGGAAATGTAAAAAGCTGAGTCACGCCTGCAGAATATCTGAGATATCTTCTTTGTTTGCCCCTCCAGCTAGAAGAGAGTCCAAGGAACATGTAGAAGTGCCAAAGGTTTGGCCAGTGCATGATGAAGTTTAGAAGTTCTGGGTATTATCTCACCAAAAAAGTTGTCACTTTTGTTTTGCTGCTTTGTGATTGTGTGGTTTAATGTCTGACTAACAGAGTGAAGCATCTGCAGTTTAACACTAAGACTTGTCCTTTAAAACAGGCTTCAGGGGTTTGACAGGCAGCATTTTCCTAATTTATAGCCTCTTCATTATACTGTACATTGCATTAAAAAAGCTTAAAAATCAGTAAGCACATCTCTAGTAAAGTGGGCTTCATAGAAAATTCATCTCTGTCCTCATAAAAAACTTTTCTCTAACACATATTCAGAATTATACTGTACACAGTATATACTGTATATTAAAATTTTCCTTTAGTGACAGCCGTGACAATTTTCTTCTCTCAGCATATTGTCTTTTCAGGCCTGAACCTTCCTGTGGACTGGTAGTACCTATCTGCAGAGAAGCTGTAGGAATTACCAGTATTATAAATGTGGGAAAAGCTGTGCTGACTTAAATGAAATAAATTCCCATAAGTGTGAGGACAACGTGCGACCATAAAAGATCAAAAAGGTGTGACACTTAAAAAGAACTACTGTAAACTAGGTAGAGCATATATGCCAGTTATAAATCTTATTTTAATGAAATTTAACAGCTAATCTGAGTCCAGCCAAGACTTCATTTGGGTACAGCATTCAATTTCATTCCCCATTAGGGAATTCCTACTCCAGAAGTTTACTAAAAGACTCACTTTCAAAGCAGGATACTTGCAGTATGAGCTGAACTTTTAAGTCCACAGACATCAATTTGAGCTTTGCTTCCCAATGGACACAGGTCCAGTCTATTTGAAGCATTTTAGAGTTACCATATTTTTCGGACTATAAGGTGCACTTAAAATTCTTTAATTTTCTCCAAAATCGACAGTAAGCCTTAATCCAATGCGCCATATGTATTAATTCTGGTTGTATTTACTGACCGTGAACCGATTTTATGTGGTTATTGTGAATGAGTTTAATAAAGTTTGACTTAACTGTTTTGTCTCGCTTAATGAGCCTTATAATCCGGTGCGCCTTATGTTCTGAAAAATACGGTATTACATTTCTTGCCTACACAAAGCATTTACAAATGCTGTTTTCTAAAACACTCCCAGCACCTGCATGCAGTTCTCAAAGGGTTAAAGTGCCAGTCACGTCTAAGTACTTTCTCTTCTTTCATTAGAGGAACAGCGGAGCACTGCTGCCAATATTCTAAGACTTATACATGGTAAGAAACCCCTCACAATAAATTGGATAAAATAATTTAATTTAACCCTTTGAGTGCTGTGCTGTAGAATTTTGGCTTGCTTTGTGAACTGTGCCTTCACTATTTGATCACTTGAAAACGTTTGTGACGAGTGTGTATACGTATGTGTGTGTTTTGCAGACCCGTTGACCAGCCACATGGAGATGGTAACGGAGATCGTTGTTCCCACTGTGTGCACACTCTGCATTTTGCTCAGTGCCATCTTCCTCATGTTCCTGCTGCGGAGGAGGAACTAAAACGTGTTTACAGCCACTAAGGTTGACACAGTCTGTACATCTGAATGCATGCATGCAGTGCATCTTTTCATGCAGTGTTGTGTGTGGATAAATACAACTTATGAGGTGAATTCAAAGACTTGGCTTGATTAATCTGATGTGTATACTGTTTGATAAGAAAAATAAAGATATACCAGAGATGTTGGCTTTAAATGCAAACTGTTTATTTACATGCAACCTGTAAGATTTTCTTGTTTTATTTTCACATTAGACTGCTGCAGTAGAATACTGTCGTCGCAAACGACTCATTTGATCTACGGTGTTTTTATCAGGTTTAAACAAAATTTGGCAAACATCCTCTTATAAATGCCATCTGGAGCAATGAATGTGCTTATCAATTAAACGAGATTAAAAAGAAGACTGAAATTTAGTTTAGTTTAGTTATTTGTTCATTTCAGAATTTAAAACATGAAACAAAATTACAAATCACAAAAAAAGAGAAGAAGAAAAATCTAAAATGAAAGGTGGCAGAAGAAGAAGAAATCTTATCATGTCTGCCCCTTTTATTTACTTTATTAACACAACATATTGACAGAAAAACTTACAGGGTATACATTGGACTTTTAATCAGTTTAAAAGAATTAGTATATTCTATTAGAATTTCAAACATATTAATTGCTAATGAGATGATTAAATACCATCGTGTGCTTTGTTGTGTAGGTGTGCGTACTTTGTAAATTCAGGTAAAGCTGACAAGGCTGCAGCACACCATGGTGGAAAAGAAAGCAGGCTCCTCGCTGTCCAGGTTCACGGTTTCATTTGGGTAATCTAAAGAACACAAAACAGTTACTTTTGGTTTACTGTTGTTGTTAATATATTTTGATTGGAACATGCAAAAGACCTGTGTCAATGATGACGTGATCAACCAGCAGTCTGCTGCTAAGCTGTAAAGATGTCCGCACCTCACGAGGACCATGACCACTGGATACCTCGACCCCCCACATTAATGGATGCTCTCTGGGCGAAAAAATGCACAAACCTCATGAGAACTTGTGATGGGGCAAACACACCCATGTTCCTTCTATTATTTTGATAATATAAGCTGAATGTAAAAAAATGAAACGAGCTAAAGTAAACATTAATAAAATAAACTTCAATAAAAAGTTTTATTGTACAAAGCAAAAAAATCTATATATTTTACTTTACAAAACAATTACAAGGAAGTAGTCTTGTTTTTCAAAAAGAAAAGGCTACTTTTCCAGAAAAAAAAAATAAAAAAAAATATAGATATATATATATTATTTCAACTAAAACTTTGGTCACCAATAGAGCTGATCTGTGCAAAAACATGAAAATGATCAAAAAATGGAGACAAGGTTTTTGCCTCACTGTGATTTTGTGTTTGGTGGTTTAATTGTATTTTATTGATCATTTTATGCTGCATTCATCAGATTCCCCTGCAAGTTTATTGTAGTGATGCTGGTTAAAGTTCTGCTTTACTTCAATACACCTATTAGTTTAATGTAATCTGTTTTCAACTTGAAAACAATGCTTTTGTTTAAACATTTGCCTATAAAGATCTTCAATTCATGTTTTGTCTATATTTTCTGACACATTGCTAAGAAGCTTCATCACATAGTTAAGAGAGAGTCACAATTTTCTCACACGGAGACGAACCTTTCATGCTAAAACATTTTTGATTTGCAACACTGATGGCTTTTCATTAGTTAAGCAACGGAATAAAACTATCAACAACAAAAAAGTAAAATACATCAAATGTACCTACTGAGAGCTGCATTCAGTAACTACTACCTTGTTTTTTTTTTGTCTCTAGTTAGTGAACTTTTATTATGGACCATCTGGGTGTCTTGTATGCAGATGTTTGCAAAATGATCCACATGCACCATTTTGTAGAAAAGGCTAACTGCTAATTCTAAATGTATAAGAAAATTATTACTGTACTAAACGTGCATTATAAGAAAAACATCTGTAGTTTGTTGGGTGTGAATGTGTGGAGGCAGGCTGAACTCAAAGATCCCAAAACTCAAAGAAGGCTAAATGAGAACTTAATCTAAGCTACAACTTTTAACTATATTCTCCTTTTACTAATCAGCCTGACACAATTTTTTTATACTAGATTTCTCAAGCAATTTTTTATTTAAATGATTGAAAGAGTCTCATTCTACCTCACCATTTAGATCATTTTCTGTTAGAAACTCAATTGTTAGTTCAATTATCAAAAAAAAATTGTGGTGATATTGTGAACAAAGTTGGATTCCTTACTTCTGATACAAATGGCTGATCAGGGCCGGTTTGACTTGGAGTTTGAATTCATGTTCCTCATCATTTGGAGACGTTTTGAAGTGCTGCAAACATGACCTACAGAAACCATACAAATTGTCCTTTTTTAAGCCTAGTAATCATGGATTATGTTTTTTTTTTTTTTTTTAATTAAGCAATTTACTGTGTGAGATGAAAGAGGCGGTCGTAGGGCAAATCCAGGAATGCAGTACAAGTCGCAATTATCTCCAGCAGATGGTGCAGTTTTCTAAGTCGAACAACTTGCTCCTGCAGATCCACCTCTGTGCTCAGGAAGTAACTCTGTGGAGCAAAATAACATCAGCACTTTGTTTACACTGAGATGGGCTGTTAAGTGACCTAAAAATAACATAGCAAGCTCACCAAGTGGTTTAAAGTTGTCAGTTCTTCACCTGTGAAATAAACAGACAACTAGCAATAGATAAAGATTCAACATTTAAAAGTAAAAAAAAAAAAATCAACATTTTACAACTATGTAAGTTATACAGATAATTTAAGAATGGTACAAAGGTTACCAATCAAGTAGTTAATATAATCTTTTCTCATCTTGTCCAGTCCCATCTCCAGGAGCATGATGATGGGGGTGACACCTGTCAGAGAGACATGCTCGATCTGCTGGTGGTAGGATTGCAGAATAAGCTTGCTGAGGGAGCTGCTGCTGTCCCTGTGAATCTACAGGAAGTCCAACAAAACCAACAAAAACGTTGTCACACTCTCAAACATGTACATGTTTAGTTTGTGAACTGTCAGTTTCTGCATGCTTCATACCCAAGGCTTGATGTTGCCGTAATGTAGAGCTTCAGTAACCAGCTTCAAACTGTCTCTGACGTCCTCGTATGAAGTCACACCTGTTACAGAAAGAGAAGTGGTTGCCTATGGCAGTGGTTCTCAAACTGGGGTCCCTGGGCCCCTGGGGGAACTGTGGGCCGGCGTTTAGTCGTCCGTCGTTCCCCTTTTTGGTTTGTTTTTACAAGTAGATGTTTAAGCTGTTAAAATACACGACAATGTAGGAAATCACATCTACTTTATTCAAAATTTTCTGGGGGAGGACAGAATGTGTGTATCAGTAGAGCTGACCTGTGCAAAAACGTACCCCCCCCCCCCCCCCCGTATGACTACATGTACTGCTGTTATGATTCTGTTCAGTTTTATGTGAAGAAATTTCTGTAATAATTTGAAGAAGTGGCGATACATTTATTATGTTCATTGTGTGAATAGGTAAAGTTTTAAAGTGTTTTTGTTGCTGTTAATTTGATCAAAACTAATTTTTGGAAGTTGAAATTAATTTTTTTGTTATTTAAGTGTGTCTTGGATGAAAAATATCTCATGTTTAAAAGAATAAAAATTGGATTAACACTATTAAAGAACAGGTCTGACGTACTTACGTTACACTAATATTTCCAGTGTATTAAAGAGACAAATGGAAGAAAATTGTTTAATAAACATGAGGGTTAGGAGCAGGGTCCCTGAACCCAAAAAGTTTGAGAATCCCTGGCTTTTGGTAACGTCACATGTAAATCAACCAATCGGCCAACCAATCAATCCATCAATCAGTCCATCAATCAATTCATCCAACCATCAATCAATGACTCAATCCATTCATCCATTATCTTCCGCTTGTTCTGAAGTCAGGTCATGGGGCAGCAGCTTGAGCAGGGAGGTCCAGACATCTCTTTCCTCAGCCACCTCTTCCAGCTCTTCTGGGAGGGCTCCAAGGCGTTCCCAGACCAACTGATAGTCTCTCCAGCATGTCCTGGGTCTTCCCTGGGTTCTCCTCCCAGTAGGACATGCCTGAAGCTCCTTTCTAGGAAGGTGCCCAGGGAGCATCTTTACCAGATGCCTGAACCACCTCAACTGGCTCATCTTGATGTGGAGGAGCAGCGGTTCTACTCTGAGTCTCCCCCAGATAACTGAACTTCTCACCCTGCCTCTAAGGGAGAGTCCAGCTACTCTGTGGAGGACAATTATTTCATCCGTCTGCATCCACAATCTCATTCTTTCAGTTACTACGCAGAGCTCGTGACCAGAGGTGAGGGTAGGAACATAGACCAACTGGTAAACAGAGAACTTTGTCTTACAGCTCAGCTCCCTCTTCACCACAACGGACCGATAGAGAGTCCACAATACTGCAGACGCTGCACCAATACATCTGTCAGTCTCACACTCCATTCTTCCCTCACTAGTTAACAAAACACTGAGATACTTGATCTCCTCCACTTGAGGCAGAACCTCACCCACGACCTGAAGAGAGCAATACACCCTTCCAGTTGAGGACCATGGCCTCAGATTTGGAGGTGCTGATTCTCATCAGTACTGGCATGCAAATCCAAGTTTTCTTAAGAATAAAACAAATAACAATACTTTTTCTTAACCGAATCCACAGCTGTTCCACAAAATCCAAATCGCCTCTTTCCAAGGATCTGTTGAAAATGGCAGGGTCTGTCTCAGACTTTAGCTTTGTGGCCTTCAACAAAACACACACACACACACACACAAAACAAACGTCAAATAATTTATCTAAATGAAATCTTTTTTTTTTTTTATAAAGCTCTTGTTTTAAACATGCTTATACCTCGGCTGTTTTTGCAGCCTGATCTTGCAGTGCTGTTGCAGTGTTCTGAAGTTCTGAAAGAAGAAGAAAGAAGAGAAGGTAGTCTATGTGCTAGTGTTTTTATCATGTTAAAGGTGTACTGATTTTACTGAATGCAGATACCTTCAAGGTAGGCCTTGGTCAGATTTACAGCTGAAGTGCTTTCCACTGGTTCCATCCATTCAGTCTCACCAGTTTTCAAAATCTCTGCAAGAGTCTGAAATATAAACACTGATTTATTTAGGTATTCATTGAAAATTTTGTTATTACCATATCCTTTAATTACATAAAACACAAACCCGAAGAAACTCCAGCTCCTTGTACATCCCAAACATCGGACTTCTCATATCTCCACTTTCAACTTTGATTTTCTGTATGCGAACAAAGACACGTAAGGTAAATATCATGTTTTATGCCATTTCCATTATCTGACCGAGTCACCATTTTGAAAGGAACGCATAATAGATGTGTTTTAGGTGTGGAAGGCTGCTGCTCACCATTGTTGCTGTTGAAGACAAAGGAGGAGCTTCAAGCATGCTCTCCACGTGACTCCATTTGAAATCCACAGTCACACTGCTTTGTGACTCAATGATGGTGTTTTCAAGAACAGTGGAGCCAAACAAGCTGAACCTGGCATTCCCTTTAACCCCCATCTACAAATTATACACAATTAAAAGTGAGTAAATACTCACCCATGTAAAACAAAAAGGAACGCATGCCGGCTTACTGAGGTTAGATGATGTCTCTTCTTATGCTCTTGTTTCAGCTCCTCTAAGGTCAGGAGAGATCGTTTGTCCACGGTGGAACCTGACAACATGAAGACTAGGGTTGGGCATCGTTTGAATTTGAGCGATTCCGGTTCCGATTCCGATTCTTCGTTTCGATTCTGATTATTTCCGATTCTCGAATTCGATTCTTTTTGTAGGCAGGGTTAAAAAGACATGTCAGTTCAATTCAGTTCAGTTTATTTATACTGTATAGCGCC
>JARVGQ010000002.1:27667036-27678848 GCA_031762355.1 Hypsolebias martinsi | reverse complement strand
TAAAACGTTTAACATGTATGATTTATACTGAGGTTTAAAAATCATTAACTGGTTTTCACAGTTGATTTAAATGATTATTTCAACATTAAAAATGATATGAAATAAAACACCTTTCAAATTAAAAACAAAATACACAAATTAAACTGTTGTTTCTTTTTTTTTTTTTTTTTTAATTAATCATTGTAAAAAGTCTCTTGATGAGATAATTTGTGTTCTGGATTAAAATTAATGGAATTGTAAGTTCTGTCCTTTCAGAGGGTCTTCTGGGACAAGATGGACATGGAGGTACATCCACTACACCACTGTGCTTGTTTGTTTCTATTGTACAGCACTTTGGTTGGCCTTGTTGCTGTTTTAGTGCTCAGTATCTCTGACAGGTGATTAGAGAATCACCTGCCTGTGAAGACCAGCCACCTCTTCTGGATCCTCTCCTTGACTGCAATTTTCAATAAAACTATTTAAATTTTTTTTACTCTTGTGTCTGCTGAATCCAAAAACCTGGACTTTGCCATTGTCAGTTATAATCATCAACATCAAAAGAAATAAACATTTGATATATATCAGTCTGTGTGTAACAAATCAATATAATACACAAGTTCCACCTTTGACTGGAATTACTGAAATAAATCAACTCTTTCATGATATTCAAATTTTATGCCCAGCACGTGTGTATGCATAATATGTGTATAATCTATTTTGAGGATTTCATACTGATATTCAACAACCAATCCGGATGCAGGTCAGCTTATATTTGGGTCCAGTTCTGGACCGGGGTCTATGAGGACTCATGTCACATAATAGGGTAGTGGGGTTGAGGTGATGGAGAGTGGATGAAGGTAGCAGGTGGGGCTGAGGGTTGGTGGGGAGGGGGGGGGGGCGCAGCATCAGCACCCATGACGTCACCAGAGTTTAAAGTGGGCCGCGCTTCCCTGCGTGCATGGAGAGGAGAGCAGAGGGAGGAAGCAGCAGCAGGACCTGACTTCTGCACAGCCTGAACTCCACAAACTACCTGAGTTTCTGACTTGCGTCCGAACAAATTAACATAAATAAAAAGATGGCAGACCGCTTCGCGCAGAGGAGCTGCTGAAACCTCTTGGGATCACTTGAACCCTTCAGACGGTGAGTTGTGATTATTCTGTCAGAAAAACCATCGGCTCCACTGACGTCTCTGCAGCGGTCCCATCTTTCACATCTTCATCCTCCTCCTCCTCCTCGCCTCTGACAGCAGATGAGTTTTCTGCGGTGATGTAAAGATGACCACGTCTCTCGCTTGTGTTGTTGGGGAACTTGCAGCTCCGTGCGCGTTTCATTTCATTGCATGTTGGAAGGAGAGAGCTGCTGCTGCTGTGAGCTGACGTGACAAATAGCGCTTTCTATTTAATGAGGCTGCTGGCGAGTGTTTCCCTCGGAAGCGTTGTGCTCCGTGCCAGAGAGAGGAGGGCTGGAGCATCCCGCAGCATGCAGAGAGGTGTGCACATGTGAAGGCCATCAGTCATCTCCAGGACCAGATCTGCATAGGATTACTTGGAGGGTCTGGAGCCTGCTTGGATTCACTGAATGCTGATGTGCTGCATAATTAATTGCAACGCTTCAGCTTCCATGTTGGACTCCTGCTCCTGAAGTTTAGTCCCTGCTGCTTGGATTCATGTTCTCTGTTATAAACTCATTTCAAGTGCCTCCTGTTGAATGTCATTCTCTGTATCAGATTTAACCTTTAGGGTTAAAACAAGCCTCTGCTTTCTAAAAACATGTGATTTAGCCATGCATGTTGCAGGTGTGTGTGTGTGTGTGCACAAACGAAATCAGTTTATGTTATGTCATTTTTGAGCCACTAGATGACAACAGAGTTCAAGCCCAGGCAGCTGATTAAACTTGCATTAGCCTACAATGAGATAGGCAGCACTGTGGGATAATGAAGACATCACAGCTGCTGATTTCCTTTCAGAACAGCTCAGAATGCCACTTTGTGAAATCTGCATGTCTATATTTATTCAAATCAGTGGTAAAGTTTAATACATACACATATGTGCAGCCAGGATCATGTTGTTTGGCCCAGCTGCATGTATTACAGGATGCTCTGCAGGAGATCTCTGCATTAGAACAATTTGCCATGAAGTCATTCATCAGGGCTCCTCAGCATCACAGCAGCACAGGTTTGGTTCTGACCCCCGGGCTGACATATTCTGTGTCCTGAAGCATTTTTTAATCGTTACAAATTTCTGTTTCTTTAAAAAGAAAAACTTTATCTTGTCACATTATTTTTAATTATAATGGATAATTAAGATTTTAATTCTCACCATTATCTTATATTCTTCAACTCCCCAAGTGCAAACACATCAAACGCTCACGTTAATCCAGGCCAACAAATAAATGTCATCAAATTAATTTTTAGCTTTAAGATGTGATTTGCCTTTCAATGCAAAATGTTAAATGATCCGTTTTCATGTCGTAATTATTTTTTAATCTAAAAGCAGCATTCAAATTCAAAAAATATTTTTCTTTTAGCAGTATCCAAGATTTTGATTGTTTCGATTCAATTCAATTTTTTTTTTTTTCATTTGAGCTTCCAAGAGTTGCACAGGGTTCAATTTCTTTATATTTATTTCTTGCAAAAATATTTTTATACTTGTATTTTTTAATTTATCTTTGAAAACACATAGTTTTTATTAAAATATATTACTTGCTTGTATATGTTTTAAGCTCTAAATTTATACGAAATCTTATATTTTCACCTAATCTGTCATATTTGGAAATCAGTTTCAGATAAACTGATTTGATCCTTTTGCTTTGCATTACATTTGAATTCTCATTTATTTTACTGTTTTATAAATTAGCGTGAAAACATTACATAGGTATACTTCTGTGTAGGTACTGTCACATGTGGACCTGCAGACAGATTTTTATTCAGGCTTTCAGGGCATGCGTGCAGCTGAAGGTTCTGCAGCCTTGTTGTTGAGATTAAAAGTTGTTTTTTTTGCCTCTCAGAAAAGTGTTTTTTTTTTTTTTTTCCCACTGAAGCACGTGACCTGCAGACTGTTGCTATAAACCAACCAGTGGCCCTCGGGGGCTGCAGGACTTCAAGCATTTTTTTTCCATATGTGCTGAAAACAAATTGACACTCGGTTCAGCTCCAGAGGTTTCGGCAGAGCCAAGGACAGAATTTGCCATTGAGACGTTGTAAATTATGACATTATTTACCAATAAGGGAGCAGACACCTCTTTGTCTCACTTTCCAACACCCCCCAAGCTTCTCCAAAGGAATGGATCCTCTGAGGGCACGTATGGGTGCTTATGAATTTTCTCAAGTGTGGTTGTTGTTGTTGTGCACACTTTACAGCCTAAACCCTTTTAACTGTAGATCCTTTTTGTTTGCCTCAATCAATACATTTAATTAGTGCTGATTAATGAAAGAGTTTGCCTGTGGAAGGCTGACAGCTTTACAAAAGCACATTAAATGAAAAAACAAGTGTAAAAAAACTTTCCACGTTAGGAATTTAGCCATTCACATTGTAGATTTGGCATTTCTATTAGTCTTGTTTTGTTCATGACAGGTTTTGAATTTTGTCCCACTGTTTGACTTCCACATGCAGGCATGGGGGAAAACATGTCTTTTTGCGGGTGATACCAGTAAGTTGTCCAGTTTGCAAAGACAGCGGTAGGGATTTGACTCTAAATTTCAAGACTGCACACCTCAGTGGGCTGTAATATTTCAGGCCAGAGTTTGTCCTGCTGTGTTGAACACTATATTCTGTCAGAGTTGCTCAAAAGTAGCAGCTAGAATGACCTTTATTCTGCAAATGAAGCCGTTTTTGCTCAGCAATGACTGATAGATCTTATTATTTCAGCAAAAGCACACGGAGCATTCAGCAAATACCCCGGAGCCATAGCAACTACATTAACAAAAGTTAATGAAATATATGGAGGCAGGAGGCAGACTTTGCTTTTGAAGGCTGTGGCATTTACATCTTGAGCTGTGGCGAGGGGATAAAACAATATATATCACAGCGTACACCTGCAGCTCATATGTTTGTGGCGTGTAGAGGTGGTGGCCTGGATGGTTGGGCTTTACAGGAAAATCAGGCGCAAGATTCATTGCAAACCATTTCTTTTTTCTTTTTCTTGGTGAATGAACACATCTTCTCTTATCAGCGCATTGTGCATCAAATCAAAGCCACGGCTGTCCATGTTTTGCATCACAACAAAGCTCAATGAATGCAGAGTGATGCTAAGATTTTAGAGGCCGCAAGATTTTTTTATTTTTTATTTTTTTGCTCCTAAAACAGCCGAGTTGGCTGACATTGAAGGGGGGAATAATCAGGGGAAAAAACACATCAGAGGACGTTTGCAATTTAGATTCTGCTTCAATTACTGTCCCAGAGGTCCGGCCGTGTCTGCATCTGATTATGCTCGCATGCATTTAATTAATAATTTGACAATGCATTGATGCTGGTCAGCCAACGCTGTGCGGAGGAATAGATCGCCTGAGCTTGATACCCAGCCACCGTCGCTTTAGCAAGGTGCAGAAACGATGAGCGGAGGCAGATTTCAGATACAGGAGCTGCAGCATGGAGCTATACGTTAATCCCCCTTCCACCCCCTTCATCCCTCAGGTGCAACCCTGGAACGCCACAGACTCCAGCTCACCAGGACCGTCACTGATTAATGCACTGATCAGTTCTTTTTCTTGTTGGTTTTAATGACAGGCAGGTCCCTTGTGGGAATTTGATGACTTTTTGCTAATACTGCTGATGCATCTGCTTAGCTGCCACTTTTTCTTTTTCTTTTTTTTGGTCCATCCTTGTCTTAAGGAAAAAGATCCCCCCACCAGAAAATGTTTTGACACGAGTAAGGCTGCAAGAAGACGAGCACAACACATATTCCACTGAAATACAGGATGAGCTGAGGAAATGAGCTGTGATAACATCTCAGCATGTTACAATGTGTTGTGCTTTGTTGATAAGGCATCACAGTCCCTGAGACAGCAAAATCCTATTTCCCCATCACCGCCGTGTGCTTTTTGTTTCCAGTTTACCCACTGCTTCGAAATCGCAGATGAGCTTTACCCGACTTCTCCTGCTAATTAATGACGACTTTAGAAATGTTTGAATCAATTATTTAAACTTCACAGAGACCATTGCTAATTTTCTCCCCTGAAAACCGGAGTCGCCGAGCTGAAGCGGAGGACTGAAATGTGGTCCTGTCAGAAACATGCTGAAATTTAATATTTAATGGTAATTTGACAGCACAGAGAAGGTGCGGAGAAGCACTAAGAGGGTTTTGAAATGTTGAGAAAATGACTTAGATTGGACGTGATTCCCTTTATAAGAATTCTAAGAACGCCTATAAGAAATGATTCATTGGTCTGATGTATGCACAACCTATAGAAAACGCTAATGTTACTCAGTCATTTTTGACAGGTCAAAAAAAAAATATATATATATACATATAAAAAAATCTAATGTCCTCGTCACCCCCTTTTGTGACCTTTGCAGCTATAATTTTATATTTATAAATTATCCATACAAATTTTGTGTTGTGAATGAACCTCAACTATAAACATGCTGAAATTGAACTCAACATGTGTAAAATTCACTAAGTTGCAACCATTTTTGTTTGCCAGTAGTCTACATTTGATTAGCTGCGGTGGCCATCTTGAACTGAGTTGACTCCAAACGTTAATCAGTTGTAGATGCACATCCAGTGATTACTTTCTAAGAGTTTTATTTAACCCCTGATATTTTGCTAACAGACAGACATGACTGTGATGGTTAATGCTAAACAGTGGTGGCTGGTCTACTGGAGCATTCATCTTTTTCACAGAAGATGTAATGCAATTTGTAACAATGTTGCTCTGCCCATGAACAATGTACGCTCCACAAAGTAGGTCCTCCTAATAAACAATGTCAGTTACTTATTTACCGAGCTTGCTGTGACTTATGTTCGGTGTATTTTTCCAACTATTTTAACAATTTTCAGTGGAATTTAAAATTATTCTTTGCGATTCATCCTCAGTTTTTTAAAACCTATTTAACATTGTCGGACAGTATTGTTCAGAGACTCACATTCTTCACGGGGATCCGAACGTGTGGCCAGTGATCAGGACAGACAGGTCCAATAGTTGCATTTGGGGCATCTGATTTTCTGCCTGTGGACACATTAGGTTGGTTTTAGTGCATTGATACAACCTCTACCTAAATCTGACATGAGCTCAAACCCAGGAATATGTGCAGTGAAACCTGCTGAGTTCAGCAGTGGAGATATTCTGTGTTAAATCCAATTGGAGCAAACAGAGGGGACCAGAGCAGAAAACTGAGAAGAACAGAGATAAGTCAAAGAACAGGACATTTCTGCCATCATGGAGGGACTGGATTTAAACAGTTCCGAGTCTTGTGTGAATGTGTAGCTGTGGTGGATCAGTGGCTGAAGAGTGGTCTGTGGGTTTGAGTCCCACTTCAATCTTCCATTTGATTTGGTGATGATGCATTGTTTCATCACTTTTCACTTCATTATTATTTTAGAGATATTTCACTGAACTTATTTTCTCTCATTTAACTGCTAATATGGATAAATTTTCAGGATTATAAATTCAAATTAAATTAGTAATCCAACCCAGAAGGTTGTGCACCTGTCCGCTGGGAGTGGAAGGCATCTGTTTCTCTGATTTATTAGAATGGACTGTTTTTCATGAGACACAACCTCAACAATCAGGAGGGAGAAACAAAGGCAACCTCTTAATAGACACACAAAAACAGCAACAAGAAATTAAATGTTAAGTAACATATCTTTTTTTTTTCCAGAGAAGATTTAATGCAATTTGTAAAAAAAAAAAAAAAAAAAAAAAATGTGGTTAATGATGCAGGAAATTATCCACCCAGATAATATTTTTGATCAGGGGCAGCAATTGGTGCCAAATTTAAAATCAAAATTTGTGCTATTAGTTAGTTTTCAGATTAAGTGTTAGGAATTACTCATCTACTGCCACAATCAATTTTAGATACATATCTGTAAAATAATTTGAGTCATATACATTTTTTTTTTGTGTTTGCTAAGTTTGCTTAGCTGTGGCATCCATCTTGAATGGGGTTGTCTCCAAAAGCTATCAGTTGTAGAAATACATCCAATAATTATTTTTTGAAGGTTTAAAAAAATAATAGTTAATCGGTTTGGCGATATTTTGTTAACAATCAAACACATTGTCGACTTCACACTTAAAGCAATAGTTCAAATCTTTTGAAGTTGTGTTCTGTGAAAAGGTTGTGAGTAACTAATGTCTAACCTGTTACAGATAAGTCTTTAAGTAACCTCTGTTCGAAAACACAGAGTTTAATTCTAATCAAACTGACGAGCTAATGGCTAGTCAGAGCAACCCCAAAACCAAAACGTGTTGCTGTCATCTTAAAACTCTTTCCACAGAATGTTATTTCTAAAAGTTTGCACTATTCCTTTAACTTTTCAGGCCAAAAGTTCTCACAGATGGTCTCAGTGTTGTGGTCTCATGTGTCTCGACAGGCTAACGGCTACAGTAATTATGGGTCCCATTCCATATTTTACAATTATCCTCCAACATGATCAATGATGGGGGATCATCATCCTGACGCACGTAGACAGGAAGGTGTAGCGGTCCAGACACATTTGGCTTTGGATGTGTGACAGATGATTAAAGCAGACAAACGGTTCACTGAGCTCAACTGTCCATTAACATTACGATGCCTATTAGAAGGTGATGTCTTGCCTTCGGCGCTTTCCACAGGAGCACCAGATTGTGGGCATAAAAAGATTTGTTTAAAAAAAAAAGAGGAATATCGTGATGCTGTGCCACTGCTGCGTTAATCAATACCTGACATGTAACATACTGCCGTCTCATCTCAGCCACATGCTGCCCTGCTCCTGTTTAACAAATGCAGTCGATGCGTCTCCTCTGATCAGTTCGGCTGAGAAAACTCTGGAGCGTTTCCAACTCTGATAGATCTTTGTGCTATCAGTCCCATAGCATAAAGCTTCACACTCATTCGGCGCTCGGGTACCTTGCTTGTGATCAATGACCAGCAGTCAGAAGACTGAATGGAGCACAGACTGAGGCACAGCTGGGATTTGGATGCTGGAGAACAGCCCTCTCAGCAGGGGCGACTCATGAATAAAAAACGCCAGCCAGCGGTTCAACCCATCTCCTCTGGCGCCTCGCAGGTGATGTTTTCACACCCAAACCTGAACAGAAAGGTTGACCTCAGGGTTCAAACGCCTGCTCCAACACACCAGATGCTCCTGCCTGCTGCAGATGATAGCTGAGAAATAAAATGTATAGAAAAGCTGTGAAATTAGAGATTTTTAAGGTTTGATAAAACTGATGAGATCCTGTCAAATATTACACATAAATCAGATTTTAACACAAACAGTACACTAAAGTGGATCAAGACAATCCAATTAAAATATAAGGTTTCATTTATACTTCAAAAACAAAATGATTTAAAATAGGATTTATGCGTGACAAGGTACATGGGAACGTCTAAGTAACATTATTTCTGCCATTTAAGGAGAGTGATCATGTAAACGCTGTTTTTCCCTATGTGTGTGTTTTGTTTGTCCCTCTTAGCAAAATATCTTATGAACCAGTAAAGATTTTAATAAAACTGAGCAACATTTGGAGGGAAAGTGATCTAAGATGACCTTCAAAGCTAATTGACATCTTCAAATAACTCACTAATTTGATAGATATTGAGATAATATCTGGTGTGGAAGTAGCTGAGCTTACCTACTCTGAGCACTAACATACTGAGAAAAAGCGTTGTTTAAAATAAATACAGTACTTATTCCTTCTAAAACTTAGCATTCAGTTATTAGCCTGATATTTGATGTAAGCTGCATCTTCCTCAATAAGTGGATTTCTTTATGTTCTGATCTCCAACATGTTTAGAATTAAAGAACTGATATCCAAGGACCTCAGAAAGAATCGTCCACTGGGCTGGAAAACAGGTTCAAACCACTTCTGCAGAGTTCGGACTCATCCATCGTTCAAAAACACAGACGTCTCTGAAAACAGTATTTTTTAAGACAATCAGGACTCTGCAGACTTGGAAGAAAACAAAAACCAGCAGAGCAATCGTGCAGAGCACTCTGAGGTTACTCTGGACCTAAAGCAAATGTCTAGAGGTTCTCAGACTTTTTGGGTTCAGGGATCGAGAAAAAGTTTCAGGGACCCCCCTCATAACCCTCATGTTTATTCAATAATTTTCTTCAATTTGTCTCTTTAATGCACTGGAAATATTGGGGTGGCATAAATACTTAAGACCTGTTCTTTAATAGTGTTACTACAATTTTATACTTTTAAACATGGGTCTTTTTCATTCAAGACACACTTATTTAACACATTTTCCAATTTCTACTTCCAAAAATTACATTTCTGAGTAAATTAAGAGCATCAAAAACCACTTTAAAACTTTACCTATTCACATAATGAACATAATAAATGTGTTAATTCTTCAAATTATTATAGAAAACTTGTTCCATAAAACTGAACAGCAGCAGTCACACCAAGTAACAGTCTTCATTTGTAAACTGACTGATGCTGGAACTTAATGGGTGGGCCTGCAGGGGTGGTGGTAGTGTGGGGGGTCTGGGGGCCCTCCCCCAGAAAATTTTGAATAAACTACACGTGAGTTCCTGCATTTTTGGTTTATTTGAATGGGTTCTTAAATATCTATCTGCTTGTAAACAAACAAAAAACATTTTTAATTAATTTTTTGGCGGCCCTCCAAGCACCGGCTCGCAGACCCCCGGGGGTCCAGGGACCCCAGTTTGAGAACCTGGTCTAAACAACCAAAGCACCACATCACACTAACTGATGCTAACATTCAGTAATACTCATTTAATATTGAGCAGCTGTTTTAAAATTAAATTACCAAAATAAATAAATAAATAAATAAATAAATAAATAAATAAATAAATAAATAAATAAATAAATAAATAAATCACTGGCTTGTGCTGCTTATCAGTTTTCTTCAGAATAAGCAAACACATCAAGAGAGGCGTTTGTGGGAAAAATAATTCATGAACAGATAAAAACCAAAGTACAATTTATTGGTTCAAATGATTTGGAAACAGTAATTCAACTTGTGAACTTTTAACTCATCTGTGATACTTAGTGGTATCAGTTTTTTTCTGCCTAATTCAGGCCAAGAGAACAGTTTGCTCATTAATGGAACAATCATTTCTAAATACAAGTCAATTAAAAAAAGTCTCAGAGAGTTGTTTAAACTGTATCAATACAAAAACAGAGACTCTGAACTCATGTTGCTTTAGTTGAGAAAATTAGGTTAATGTAAATGACAAAATACTTTTTCATCCTGAGATCTTGGGGAAAGACCCGAGTGAGCAATGACTGCTGGGAAATCAACAAACATGACAGAGTCAAATGATTTCATGAAATGTCTCCAGGCAGATGTGCAGAAACAAGAAGCATGAAATGTTTAATTATTTTTGTTTTTGCACAAGATTAACACCAGATACTCACATAAAAAGGTCTTCAAATACTTTTAGTGCAAAATAAATAATAATAAATAATATGTCATGGTTAAAAAAAAATGACCAGTGGCATTCATTTAGTCTCTTTTCAATATGTGTTCTATCATGTTTATGACTTCTGTGAAAATCCAGTAATGCCCTTGGATAATGTTTATTTAAAAACAAATGTCACATTTACTGTCTGTACTGTACCAGGCTATATCTGAAGAATTCACAGAAAAGCAAATTAAAATAATAAATAATTTTGGATATGGTTCTAATGGAGCCTTTAAAAAGTAAACAATAGTTTATGTATGTCAGTAACAAAACTGCATTGTTATAATTTGGTTCAAAGTCAGTCAAAATAAATCACATTTCAAAAAAACAATTATTGTGTGACTGTTCATGTTCGTTTTTCAGTATCTTTCTCATTCCACATTTTTTGTGCTATTTCAACAAATCATACAACAAAATGTGCCACTTTTTCCTTCTATGACTTTTGGTGTTGGTGCAACTTTAGCTTTATGAAATACTGTATTTAGCCTTTTATGTCTCTTTTCTCCTCATAGAAAATGAACTAAACTCATTTTATATCCTTCAGATCTTTAGATCTGTTTACAACCTTTTACTGCTCCTTTTACATTTTGTTCCGCTTCAGCTTTCAGTTGCCTTATGCAAATTTTAACGTTTTTCAGCTACTTACAGCTGTTTTTCAGCTGTTTGGTGCTCCTTTAATCTTTATGTTGCTAACTACAACATTTTTGTGCTTCTTCTAACTTCTTTCTGCAAATTTCAGCTTGTTATGCTGATTTCAGCTTATTTCTGCAAGTTTCTGCTTTTTCTACTACTTCAGCTATATAGCAGTTTTATGCTAATTTAAGCTTTTTCAGCTAATTACACTTTTTTTTTTTTTTGCTTTTATTTAAAATTTTGTCAGCCTAGTCAAGCAAATATGTACTCTCTCCACTCTCTCCTGTTGATTTACACTTTTTTTTTGGCCTTCTTAGCTACCTTTTTTGGTGCTAATTTCAGCGTTTTTCTGATGATTTCCTTTTTTTTGGGTGGGGTGGGGGTCACTTCTGATTCTTTCAGTTTAATTCAGTTCAATTCAGTTTATTTATATGGCGTCAAGTCACAACAGAAGTCATCTCAGGGCACTGAACAGAAACATTCACATATAAAAATAACAAGTTAAAGCTATTTATCTGAGGAGCAAACTGCTTTGAGTTTAACTCCATTGCATTAAGCAAACATACTCTTTCTGCTTTCTTCTGCTACATGAAGCTTGTAATACTTCTTCAGCGACTACATATGT
>JARVGQ010000002.1:27539405-27560180 GCA_031762355.1 Hypsolebias martinsi | reverse complement strand
GCTTTAGGACTGATTCCCAGACGATTTTCACACCTGATGGGAACAGAGGAGCCTCATCTGTGAATTAGACTAACAAGGACCCTAAGAAACACCTACTGTTTAAGGTGTGAGGTGTGATTTGTCAATTGACATATGTATGTGATTATCTTATCTAAGCCTTCATAACCTGAACCCCACACTCTGTGCTCTTTGAAATGAGAAAGCTCCTCGGATGAAGAGCGAAACGTCTTCTGTTTCAAATAAAGTCCATTGTTTTTGTGTTGAAAGATTTTTGAATTTATCATGTCCTGGATGACTGCAAATCTTCACCAGCACAATCTGAGGGACATAGACTTTGTTCTTCACCTGTGTTTTACATTAATTTTACCAACAAAATGCTTAAAACATAATTTTGTAATGACAATCTTGATATCTTTACGCATAAAATCATTTTGGATGAGAACTGGTGGAGCAAAACTGTTGGAAAAAATATATATAACCTTTGTTAGCCTGATAATCATCAACAGCCTTTTCTCTGAGGTCCTTCAGAGGTCTCCTTTGTTAGTGTGATATTACAACCAATGAAGAGTGTGTGTGAAGATCAGATTTGATAGATCCCAGCTCCTTAATTAAAACAGGTTGTCCCACTCAAACCTGATTACTATTCCACCTGACTCATTTAAACTCAAATGAACTACTAATTATAAAATGTTTATATAATTTTTTTACATATATTATATAAAATATCTCTTGTGAATAATGACCAAATTTACTTTTATACAGATGGGTATTTTTTAATGCACAGTTAGGTCTGGTAATGTTGTTTATTATTATTTGGTCATATTTAGGTAGAAGATTCTTCAAAACACCTTTAAAATAATTCACCTTTGCTCACGTTTAACATTTTATATGAAAAAGTATTTATTTTTGGTTGGGGTTTGAAATAGTGCAAACTAAAAAAAAAAAAAAAAACATGGAATAAGTTATATTTAAATATCAAGCAAAATCCATATTTTCTTTAATCCATTTTCTTTATTTAAAATTTGTAACCACTTATTCCCAATTTGCATTCAAGCATGCAGCAAATCAAATTCTTACGACAGCTCAAATTGTCCCTGAGCGATCAACCAGCATATCCTTTGCATAGTTTGATAATTGTAGTCATTTAGTATCTTGTTATAGCCACAGCTGACAGACTTGTAAGCTTTCATTCAGATGATATACAGTATTTAATAGATCTAGATAATCTGTATCATCACCATTTTTTCTGAAATTCTCTCATTTTTTTGCTGAACCTTAAAGAAGTACAGTATTTCAGATATTTTGAATCGGGGTGTTGTGGGAAAGATATTTTTCTTTCTTTCGGCTGCTCCCTTCTTCAGGGGTTGCCAAAGCGAGCAAACTCTCATGCGGATTCAGCAGTTGTTTTATGCCAGATGCCCTTTCTGACACAATCGCAGACGAGTGAGCTACCACAGCCCACACCTGTGGAGCAGGGGGGCTATCATCTCAGGGCAAATGAGGGTGATAGTTTAGTAAGCATCACATTCAATTTTTCCAAAACTGGAGTCATTCAAAAAGCCTTTTGTAAAAGGTAATATATAAATTGTTCATACTCTTTCCAGAGATCCTCACTTCAGAAGATCTGAACTAATCCTTCAACAAAGCACTGGTTGTCACATTTCACATTTGGGAAGTGGCAAACTTGGGTGGTGGTTCTCTTTTTTTTTCTTTCTTTCAAAAGACCAGAGTGCATGTTCTAGCTATCAAGGCATCACACTTCTCAGCCTCCCTGGGAAAATTCACTCCAGGGTGTTGGAAGGGAGGCTCCAACAGATTGTCAAACATTGGATTCAGGAAAAGTTGCGTGGCTTTTGTCCTGGTCAATAGTAGAACCAGATATTCACCCTTGTGAAGTTACCAAGGGTCATGAGAATTTGACTCTCTAGTCTGTGTGTGTTTTGTGGACCTAGAAAAGGCTAATGAGCAAGGCAGTCTGTGAGGGTGCTCTAGGAGTACGGAGTACCAGGGCTGCATTTACAGGCAATTTGTTCCTATATAACAACAACGAGAGCTGTTTCCACATCCTTGACACTAAGTCAAGTTCATTTTTGGTGCAGGTTGTACCCTGCATGGGCAGTCCCTAGCCTCTGATCCTGTTTGTGATGTTCATGGACAGGATTTCATGGTGCAATTGTGGAGGAGGGTGTCTGGTTTGGGAAACTTAATGGGCTTGATCTAAAAAAAAAAAAAGTCAGGTCCACTGAATGGGTTCAAAAACAAAAAAACTGTAGAAACGTTTCATCTTTCATCCAAAAGACTTCTCCAGCCTGAGGAGCTGTATTCAGCTCAGTCTTATAAATGGCACCCTCTCGTAGTGGATCAACCAATGTTATTGGTCTCGACTGCTTTTTGCTGTAGACATGGTTCTGTTGGTACCTTTAGGCTTTGATCTTCAGTGTGCAGTGAGACAATAAATAGCAGAGTGACATCACAGTTACCTCTAAGTCTGAGTTCAATGGGCAATAGAGGAGTTCCCCCAGGTCTGGAATGAGTTTTGCCATCAGGCATCATCCCTGTAGTAAAGAGGGCATTCGCCTGATGTGGCGAAGAATGTGCTAAGTCGAATAGCAAAGTTCTCCATTTACTCATTTTTCTATGTTCCAATCCTTATATGTGGTGATTAGTTTTGGATCATGACCAAAAGAACGAGATCCCAGATACTACAGCTGAAATGAGCACCCTTTGTAAAGTGGCCGGGCTCAGCCTTAGAGATAGGGTGAGGAGAGTCACTGCTCCTTCGAAAAGAGTCAGTTAAGGTGGTTCAAGCATTTGTTTAGAATGACTCCTGAATGCCCCCCCTTTTGGAGATTTCCTGAGAATATTCCCGCAAAAGGATACCCTAGGGCTGACCAAGAACTTGCTGGAAGGATATCATCTCTGGCCTGGGAATGCCTTGAAAGCTCCTGTGTTGCTTAGGAGAGGGATGGCTTAGTCTCTCTCCTGGACCTTTTGCCCCCATGACCAAATCACAGATAAGAGATAGATGCATGGATACTGGTAGATGGTGAAATTATATGTGATGCTTTTCTGTCTTGTTTCAGAGGTTCAGCAGGGTGATGTACAGGCACAAAGAGGCTCAAGAAAAGGTAAACATTTTACTTTAAAAGTTTTTTTCTGCATGTGTGTTTGCTAACTCATTTCGCATGCGAAACCATGCCCAGCTTCACCAGCACAATTACGGAATCTTTTTACACTTTACAGCTCTGTTTTTCTATTTGGATTGTTTTCCCTTTTGATATGACCATTTCTCCAACCCAAAATGTCACACAGGTATATTTTCAGTGATTTATGTGAAAACTCTTTGCACTCTGGACAAGATCATGGTGGGCTGAGGTTTTATTCCAACAGTAATTGCTTTCTATGGCTCAGTGCCTGATACGTCATTTTGTCTTCCACACTGTGCGGTCGATGGTAAATGTGAGGGACCCAGGGGTGTGAAGAGGGCTTTGCTGCGGTCTCTAATGAGGCCTCTTATCAGATTGATGAGACTGTTATAGATGAGATGAGCCTTCCACTCTCTCCCCCTTTGTACTCTGATTACTATAAACCACCATTATTCACCTGCTGGAGACAAAAAGAAATTCAACTTTAGCTTCATTGCCATTCGCTTCGCCATACTGTGATATCTTTTTAAATTCCAGTATTACTACCACCATTACAGGTCTGTGACAGCCACTTCATCTTTGTTGATATTGCATAAGTCTTTGTCTTGCAGTTTCTGCAGATTACATCAAAAGCTCCCTGTGCAGCAACAGCTCCTGCTCCCTGAATAGTGATAATCCATATGCCACCATTAGAGACCCACCCAAGTTGGCTTGCAAGCACACAGAGAACAGCTACGTGGAGATGAAATCCCCTTCCCACCGTGAAGTGCCCTTTGGAGGTACAGCCACCCTCCTGGGCACTGTGAGCAGGAACATCTATGAAGTTGGTGAGTGGCACGTGTTTGGAGCTCAGGGGGGCTGCATCCCCCTCTGGTGGTGAATGAAAGAGGCAGTAACCTCCATCAGGAATGTCACACAAGCAGGAGCAAAGAACTTAGTGTTTTTTCTCATATGCAGAAAACCATACAGAAGCATTGTTAGCTGTCGCATCGCTATAAAGTAGAGCAGTGATTCAAACACAGCATAAAACAAATCTCTGCACATTCTTCCTGTTTACACACATGCTAGCGTTAGCATTGCGGCACAGCTAACTGCTACAGAAAGTCCCAAAAGTAGCAGTTTCATGTTTTGTTTTTCTTTTTATTTACATGAACATCCAGAAATGTCAAAGTTATGTGTTAAAAACAAAAACAAAAAACAACTAGAACACAATACTACAGTCACAATTTCAACTCGTCAAAGATTCCTCACTAGGTCCCAACCTCAAAATCCAATATGGCTGTCTTATGCATAAAATGCTGGGATAGCTGCAGCAATAAACTTCTTATTTTTACTACCCATTGTTTGTATACCACTGAATCAGTGTCAGAGATAATAATGCACTATTTTTATTAAAAAGTGTCTTCTTTTGGCTTTTCCCGCTTCAGGGGTTGCCCGAGCGAGTCTTCCTCCTCCATCTCACTCTGTCCTCTTTATTAGAAAATGTACCATTTTTAAATGTGTCAGAGATATACATTCTCCTTATTATGGAAAGTAGTTAGCCTGACCACAGCAACTAGCAAACAGTTTTTTTTTGCGTTGCATCTGGAACACCCATAGGCATGTGCAAAGTCAGTCCTAAATCCGAGTTTAGACTTTACAAGAACTGCAGCCAAGCATAAAACATGATTCATTCCTCAAAACAAAGAACGATTACTTAATGTTGGGTTGCCTTTGGTCTGTACTGATTTCTACAGAGTGCCAGTCTCAGGCAGATACAAAGTAAATATGATTGTCTTGTGTAGTTTTAATATTGGTGTTGTTGTTTCTGCATTGAACACTTTTTTGATTGGTGTTGTTGAGAATGTAGCTTTAAAACTGGCAATGATTTGCCACCATGATGAAGGCTTTTCAACAGAGTAATATTCTGTCAGTGTTTGAGAATGGGCAAGTCTGCAAAATGTTAGAGGGTGTTAATATATTACTAAAGACCAATGTATTAGAAGTACTAAGCAGTGGTATTTGATATGAAAAAAAAAAAAAAAACCTGTACTGCCACATATTGAACAAACCCTCTACTGGAAGAATGGTCTTTCCGTACACCTGGTGTCAGTGCCCAAGTTTGTGAATCAATCAGATCCAACTCTGACCTCTCTTTTTTATTCATGTTTCTTTTAGCATAGCTAACATATCTCCTGTTTCTTTTTTCTTTTCTAAACTATCACAGAACCAACTGTGAGCATCCTGCAGGGACCTAATGGAATGGCCACTGGCTTCTCCCAGACCCCCTATGACCTTCCTTGCAGCAGTCATATCCCCAGCCACTATGACATTCTTCCCATGCATCACAGCCCCAAACAAACACCCCCACCACCCCCAGAAAGTCCCAGTTCTTTGCTCTAAAATGCCCCTCTCCTTCCACGGGTTCTGGACAGCGTGCTGGCAAACCAACTTTCAGCCAACAGCTCTACCGTCGTCTGCCTCTGTGTGTGTTGATAAGATACTGAGATCCTGTGAGGAGATGAACGCAGCCCCTCTGGACCATTGTCTTTTTGGTGCTCTCACTGTGACCCTGAAGGTGCGAGGGGAGGAACCGGTGTCCCACACACCAGCGACTATTCACCCATTTTATTGTCTTATACAACTGATCGCTCAAACTGCTGCCTGGCCTTTTTATGGCCCTCCTGAAGTGGAACATTATTGTTCCAAACACTGCTAAGGGCAGTATACATGAAGTGAGTGGACAGTTTCTTTACATGGGAGAACTATCCTTGCGTTAATTTTTTCCAATGAGTTTTGTTTATTATTGCAAACCAGTCATGTGTTTGTAATAGCCTCCATACAGAAGTGAATGTCTCCTCAGAAAGAAAGGTAAAGCAGTACATACCGTGTCAATGAGGGTAAAGATTCACTGTGTACAAATATTGAATTGTATGGATTTTAAGATGGCAACACAGCAAACATGAACTTCTTCTACTTAGAAGTGAAGAACTGTAGAGGCAAAAGAAAATTTTAATATGTCCTAAATATTAGATTTGGAAACTGGGCTGAGAAAGTAAGAAATGTGAGAAAGCATGGATAAAAAGATGTGTTGTAATGGATCTGTATTCACTGTTTTCCAGTAATGATCACACAGTTAATGCTTATGTAAGCTAAGTTTTGTTGCTAATGAGGCCATGCGTATTTGGACATGTATTCAGGTCACCAGTGTTCATGCATTTCTTAAAGAGTTACATGAAATCAGTCTGAAGCTTTTATTATTTTCACCACACGAATGAAGTGCTACGATCTTGTGTTGTTTTCCACGTGAAGGACTTTTTTTCTCCGCAAATGTCTTGATTTCCTTTTACTTTTTGAATATTGGATGGTAAACGATTGCTTTGATATGTTATGTTTTGTATTTATAAACCTTAATGGCTTTACATATTAATTTATATTACTGATTATGTATTTTTTTAATTAATGTGATTATAATAAAAAAAATGAGCATGATCAGATAATGGATACCCACTGATGTAGATAACACAATTTATCTTCTTGTGAGATTAGCTGTGCCATTCTGTGAGCCGTTTTTGAAGTCACTTCGAATGTTCTCTGTCAAATTGTAGATTAAAAAATTTCTTTAAGACCCAGAAAGATTTACAAAGCAAAGCATATGTAGAAATTCATTCTCTAAAAATATGTTATGTTTATATCAGGCTGATTAACATCTTTATTTAGTGAACTGGATTTGAACATTACTGTGCAAATCCCATTTCACCCTTTGTTGAAGCAATAACATGTTGACAATCGATGCACACGCAGCGTTTCATAAGAGCTGGACATTATGGCATCATTGACAAGTGTGGTGACAGGTGATCATAACTTTGTGACTGTTTGTCCTCTGAGGACGTGTTTTTGTTTTTTTCATTTTATTTCTAACTGCTGTCATATAAAGCTGGTTGTTGTTTTTGGTACTTACGTTTATTTCAAATTAAATGCCTATTCTGCCATCAGACACCAGTCTCAGTCAGGTTTATACTCTGGAAAGAGTTAATTTTATATAGGAGTCTATTCTAGCAAATGAATATAATACATTCTCTAAACATTATCATTCATTTTGATTTATTTCAATTTTTTAATGCACACTGCCCTCTGACCATTGTAGCATTAATAACCAGTCTTGTGCGATAGGTGTGCCTGATTTAATTTAAATCAGTTTAATACTGCCTCTTCTGGTTAAATGTTTAGCCCAGTTTCACCATTGGCCATGCCCCACGCCACTCATGAATGGGATACGTTAGTCAGAAGACTAAAGTCACATAACTTCAATGAGATGGAGTCTCAAAGTGCTGAAGATCAACAAAGACAACTTTTAAAGGATGCAAAAATGTTTTCATTTTTCTGTGCTCATGTGCTGCACAGCTTTGCATCAGACACGAGTTTAACATTTAATCAAATAAAACTGTGAGTTTGATGAACACATGATCTTAAATGATGATCTGGATTATATTTGGAAGCGGGCTGCAGTTATGTTCCTGTAATAGACAGCAGTCTGAAGTAGGGCAGTGTAAATATAGTATAAATAAAATAGCATTTGATTGAAACCCTGTGTGCACTACTTCTGTTTCAAGTATTATAAATATATATGTAAAGGTTGAATGAATGAAAAATACTATATATATATATATATATATATATATATATATATATTCATATCAATATTAATGGTATTTTTGTCTTGCTTCATCTTGATCTTCTTACCATGAAATCTATTTGCTAAGATGGTTAATAACATGAACTTATGTAAAAGAAAATTACATAATTAAAAAAGCAGCAATTGTTGTTTATGTTTTAGTGTATACTATTAACATTATCGTCACCTATTGGTACTACCTGGGAATTTCAGCATTTGTGTAAAATCATACAAATGGAAAAAAGTATAATTGGAGACAAAGTATACAGTATAATAAAAATTTCCCTAGTGTATATTGGACCTGATTTGCTTTAAACATGATTTGTTGTTTTCTTACACATCATTATTTTTGTATCTGTTACTCTCTCCTGATAATCTTAACAGCCATTTCTCTATGCATAATTCAAACAGAAACTGCATCAGACCAATCCAACCCTTAGTGTAAATATTCATAGATTAAAAAAAAACATGAAAAACAATAATCACCAGGTGCAAAAGTCATTAAAATGTAAAGAGTTACAAAGTAATATTTGCTTAAACCACTTTCAGTTTTACAAGACAGACTGACAGAAGTCCACTTCAGGACCTGTCGAGGTTTACCTACTCCTACTGTAGATATTTGTTATTTTTTTTTTGGTTGGTGTTTTTTATTTTTATTTTTTCTCATGAAGATGGCATTATGGGCTTTGTGGAAAAAATGTTCTGTGTGACTGATTTCAATGATGTTTTATGTGTTGAAAGGAAGGGTAGAAAACCAACTAAAACAATAAGTTCCTCAAAACATGAAAGCTGTGAAGAACCTGAATGGTTAAAATAATCTTTCTCTAAGAATTGTGTATGAACTTACTGTAAATGTAATGAAGCTGATAGAGGTGTGAATTTTGCTGCAGGGGAGATGGTGCTGCCTTTCATTCAGTTGATTTTCTCTTCTAGATGAATCGGGATTAATATTCAATGTCAAATGTGGCATCAGACATGCAGTTACGTAACACATCTCTGCTGCAGGATGTCCTGATTCTCAGCAGCACACAGACGTCTGCAGATATCTGTCAACATCAACCGGATCTCACCTGTTCAGATGTTCAAACATTTACATCAACTGTACACTACAATTTAGTTTTTAAAATTTGTGGTAAATACGCTTATTTTTCTTCATTCTCAATCTAGTTTCAAAATTATATTAGGTCACATGAGCTCTATCTTCATTAGTTGATTTCTTTTTTTTTTTACTGAAATTTTTTATTTCATTTGTATCTCTTATCCATGTCCAAATGGAAGTTTCTTAAAAAAAAAAAAAAAAAAAAAGAAGAAGAAGAAATTTATAAAAATGCCTTCCAAAGTGGATTTTTTTTATTTTTTATGTTGTTTTATATCCATGAAGTGTCAGAGATTTTAATATCAGATGAGAAAGGGAATACAACAAACTAGAAAAAGAGCCTGGCCCAAAATGATCGCTACTGACTTAAAACAACTCGAGAAAACTTCATTTTCTATTTTGGACTCATGTCAGATTAGCTTCACAGAAAAAGGACAGGAGGGATGATTAAAATAAATGAACCTTTCATCAGTGAGATAAACATCAGTGCATCAAGCTTCAAAGTAAAGATGAGTTGGCTTTAGTCACATGTTTCAGTGTGAATTAACAGAGTTTGGACAAAATATATGTTTACAAAATACACTGAGTATTGTGATTTTATCATGAGTTATCTATCAATTTTGGCACAGAGGAAAAGGTATATGTTCACAGGAGGCTTCTGAGTGCTAACCACCTGCAGCTTATGAATAATTTATCACTATTTTTATTCTCATATCATGTGTTTAGAAGCTTTTTTTTGTGTGAAGAGAGACAAAAACTGCAGAGTATTTGAAACATTTACTGTGACTGACAAATGGCTACCTGTATAAAAGACTGTATTTGCCTCAACAAATTCTAGCTATCAAGATTGGCTCAATGGTCCGTTCATTTAAATATTCATCCCTGGGTTGCACTCCGCTGTGACTAAACCCGTGGAGCTCAGCTGCAGATCTTCATTACTGTCACGTTATGCCACAGGAACTGTGAGGATCCGATAGACCAGAGCTGAATATTTGCGTCTCTATTTCTAATGCATCATCTGTATTCAGCTCAGTCCCATTTACATCATCCCAGCGATGTGTCTATATAACACCACTTCTAAATCAAAATGTAGCTTGACAAGTCATTAGTCTTAAAATAAACCCTTCATCAAACTGTTTCATGACATCCATCCATTATCTTCCACTTGTTCCAAAGTTGGGTCGCGGGGGGCAGCAGCTTGAGCAGGGAGGTCCAGACATCTCTTTCCATAACCACCTCATCCAGCTCTTCTGGAAGAACTTCAAGGTGTTTCCAGGCCAACTGAGAGACATAGTCTCTCCAGTGTGTCCTGGGTCTTCCTCAGAGTCTCTTCTCAGTTAGACATGCCCAAAGCACCTCTCTAAAGAGGTGCCCAGAGAGCTTCCTTACCAGATACCTGAACCACCTCAACTGACTCCTCTCGATGTGGAGGAGCAGTGGTTCTACTCCGAGTCTCTCCTGGATAACTGAACTTCTCACCCTGTCCCTAACGGAGAGTCCAGCTATCCTGTGGAGGAAACTCATTTAAAAAGCCTGTTTCTGCATCCTCATTTTTTCGGTCACTACCCAGACTTTGTGGTCATAGGTGAGGGTAAGAGCATAGACTGACCTGTAAACAGAGAGCTTTACTTTACAGTTCAGCTCCTCCCTTGCCACAGTGAATCAACAGAGTCCACAATACTTTAGACGCTGTATCAATCCTTCTGTCAACCTCAGACTCCATTCTTCCCTCAGTGAACAAAATCCTGAGATACTTGAACTCCTTCAAGTGAGGCAGAACCTCACCATAGACTCAAAGACAGCAATCCACCCTTTTCCCACTGAGGACCATGACCTCAGATTTGGAGGTTCTGATTCTCATCTCAGCCGCTTCACACTCGGCTGTGAACTGCTCCATTGAGAGTCGAAGATTATGGCACAATGACACCAACAACACCACATCATCGCAAATATAGATGGACTCTTTAGACCATCAAACCAGACTTCCTCCGGCCACTGGCTGCACTGAGAAATTCTATCCATAAAAGTTATGAACAGAATCGGTGACAAGGGGCAGCCCTGGCAGAGTCAACTCCCACCCTGAAGGGGTCCAACTTACTGCTGGCAATGCAAAGCAAACTCGCACCGATTGTACGGGGACTGAACAGCACATAGCAATGGGCCCCCAATCCCATACTCACGGAGCACCCCCCACAGTGTGCCCCAAGGAGCATGGTCGAATGTCTTCTCCAAGTCCACAAAACACATGTAGACTGGACAGGCAAACTTCTATGACCTCTCGAGGACCCTAGTGAGGGTAAAGAGCTGATCCAGTGTTCCACAGCCAGGATGGAAACCTGGATCTGAGGTTTGACCAACGATCTCACTCACTTCTCCAGTACCCCTGAATAGACCTTACCAGGGAGGCTAAGGAGAGTGATGCCCCTATAATTGGAGCACACCCTCCGGTCCCCACCTTTTTAAGTGGGGAACCACCACCCCAGTCTGTCAATCCAGTGGCACTGCACCCGACGTCCACGCGATGTTGTGAAGGTGTGTCAACCAAGACAACCCCACAACATCCAGAGCCTTAAGGAAATCAGGCCTCAGCCATGGTTATGGACAGACCAGCCCCGAGTCAGTTTCCTCATGGAAAGCATGCTGGTGGGATTGAGAAGGTCAAGTGTCACTTATATAAACCTAAGAGGATAAAAGAAACAGTTTGTACATGCATTACAGCCATTTTTATACACTGAAGGAAACAAAACAGAAGGCAGGTTGGGTTAGTGCAAGTATGCTTATTTTGTTTAACTGCAGAGTAGCTGACTACTACCATGTGACAGTGTCACTTGGCAGTAGTCATGGTGTTTAATGAGTTCATCAGAGAGACTGCCTGGGGAAAGAAACAGTCTCTTTGGCAGCTGTTTTTTGCAAACAGCACTCTGTAGCACCAAACTGAAGGTAAAAGTCTGAACTTTTTGTGACTAAGATGTGTGGGGTCTGCAGAGATACTACCAGCCCTTTTCCTGACCCTAGACCTGCACAACTCTCTACAGACCTGACTGTTTGTTGCAGTCTGGACTTGTCCTGTTTTGTGGATGACCCAAACCACACAGTGATGGATGTGCACAAAACAGACTGAATATGGGGCTGTGTAGGAGATGCGCAGCAGCTCCTGTGATTGCACTTGTTGAGTTGCTACAGCTGTGATGGACTTGCGACCTGTCCAGGGTGTACCCCGCCCCTCGCACAGTGATTGCTGGACATGGGCATCGGTGACCCCCGTGACCCAAAACGGAAGAAGCGGGTAAAAGATGATGGATGGATGACACACAATTGGCTAACTGATGGATGAGCGGTAGGATCAGCATGGACTTTTTATTTAAGGAAAAAAAAAAGTTTAAATTATTTAGCACCTGCTGCACCTGTGTACTGTTTAGGTTATTTTTTTCCACTCATTAAATTTTATTAACGAGAGATTATGCACCGTGGTTCTGACTGTTATTGTATTTATTAAGATTTTTATTGTTAGTATAGTTTATTTATTGTAAAGAGTGCCGTTTATTTAAAATATCATCCAAATGGGTCACTTTAAATTATTTTTTTTTCATATTGTTTACTTGGCATATTTTCAAAATAAATGTTTTGTAAGTCATTTTGTCTTTTTTTTTTTTGTACCGAAAATTGACCCAACCAAACCCTCCTTGTAAATGAACCGGACCGAAATGTGTTTTTAGCGTACCGTCACACCCCTAATATATATTATGCAGTTGGCCAAACGTGGTGTCAAAATTTAATAAACCAAAATGGTTTCAAATAAATAAATCAGACCTTTGTAGTGTTGAGGTAGACACCAGAGTACAGATTTATTTTTCAAAAATGATGCTGTTCTGTGGAATTTATTTTACAAAAACAAAAATACAAATAATGTGGTTAAAGGAAGCGGCTGCGGAATATTTAAAGACAAATACATTTTTAAAAGTAAATTTGATTAATAAAAATATGTAATACATATTTATCACCTGCCGATGAAAGTTAGAGGTGATAATGTTTTTGTCTGTGCGCGTTTGTTCGTGAGATGTTAACAGAAAACCTCATGAACCACTGGACAGACTGTAATGAAATGCTTAGAAAATAATCAATGGATGTGCATCTGCAACTGAATAACTTTTGGAATTAACCCAAAGTAAGATGGCTAACCAGTATTATTTGGCACAAAAATGTCTATAACTCCATCAGTTTTAAAGATAATGAGTTGCTGAATCATTCACAACACATACTCTAGGCTAGGATTATTCAAATAAATTGTTCAGAGGGCCACAGTTACTGAAAGCCAAGAGCTCAGGGGCCGGACATCCAGCAATTGGCATTTAATAAGTTTGTTTTACGGTTTAAAATCCAGTTTTATTTAAAAATGAACCCATTGGTGGGCCGAACATACTCATCTGTGGGTCTGATTTGGCCCTCAGGCCACCAAATGAATAGCCCTGCTCTAGGCAACATGGTGTCTTAGTGGTTAGAACTGATGCCTCACAGCAAGACGGTCCTGTGTCCAATACCCACTTTGAACTTGGGGTCTTTCTGTGTGGAGTTTGAATGTTCTCATGTTTGTGTGGTCTTTCTCCAGATAGTCTGGTTTCCTCCCACCATCCAAAAACATGCATGTTGCCTTCAGACTCAGGCCTCCCTTGCAAAAAGATCTGTGATCTCAGTGTATTTACCTGATTAAATAAAGGTTAAAACTCTGAGCAGTATTACATTTTGTGACATCTCACAATATCATAAAAGAAAGTGCATAACTTTATTTACAAGGTTTACCCAAAATTCATTCAACCTTTATTTAGACAGGTTAAGCTCATTGAGCCTCAAGGACTCGTTTACAAGAGAGACCTGAATGACTGTGCCCATTCATTCTCAGCATAAACTAGCTTGAAAGGCAGGAGGTGAATCGCATTCCTACATAGAAGTCTTTAATTATTGTCCAGTTTTCTTTTCTTTGTTAAGGTAAAGACATATAAATCATGTTTTTGTCAGACTAACTCAAAAGCCTTTATGAGACAAGCACACACAAAATCCGTACAATGGCCTGCAGGCTTACAATGCATGTTGACAGAGAACACACACACACACACGTAGAGTTAAACAAGCAGGAGTTTCCTGGGGTCTAGGAGGGGTACTGTTTCCCACTAACATGCTAACAGACATGTCACCGTAGCTGCTCAAATGATCCTCTGTTGTTCCTCCAGCTGAGGGGGTCAAACACAACACCGTTTCCCCCAGGACGTGGCCTTCAGTGTGGCTGCTTGTGTGAATGTGAGAGGCCTTGATGCCATGAGGACTTCCTGCTGAGCTGCACAGTCAGTAACAATCAGCTAATTTCATGAGACGCCTGAACGTGAGGCTCATTAATTCCACTTAGCAGGACTGATTGTTTTACACCACCTTGTCAAAAGTACCGGAGCTGCCGAGCAAAGCTGGAGGTGTCCCTCTGTCTGACGAACACAGTGCAACGTGACATTGTGCAATATTTTTTTAACTTGTGTGCTATGTCCTGTAAAGAATCTGAAGCTTGTTTATCAGCTGCACATTATGTCATCAGGGTGTAGAGTACAGGCTGTTTTATTAAGTTTTTAGAAAAATGTGTTCACAGATAAGAAAGGCTTTTGTTTTTTACTCTGCTTCAAATAAATATCAATATAACAAATATCACTCAGCTACAATTTCTCAGCACCAAAAAATGTCAAGTTAGGACCTGTTTGATACATTTTGTACAACTGAAACAGTAGTTGTGCAAAATAATGAATCAGTTTTCAAAGTTATTGTTTTCCTGTTATTTATTCTCTGTACTTTTGTGCAATCTAATTACGTCTACCTACCGGCACTTTGTGTGATTTTTGCTACTAAGCTATCAAAATGTTCAGCTCGTTCATCATCCCAGATGATTGATGTGATTTTATCTTTTAGAACTTTTATACTTTTCAAAAGATTTAACATTATTTACAAATATTTTCCTAAAGATATACATAATCTTTTCAATTTAATCTGTTCTCTTGGGAATATTCTACTGCAATTTATTTTTCTATTTTTGTTTTCTTATGAAACTTTAAGCTTTCAGATAGCCTTTTGCTACTTTTGGCTAGAACTTCTTATAGTTTTAATTTTTTGCAAACCTTTTGTTACATTTAGATTTTAGCTACTGTTCTGCTACTTTTGGCTTTTACTGGTAGCTAGTGTTTTGTTAGTGTTCCTACCCAGGATGAGCTTGAAAGTGATGCTAGGGAGAGGGATGTTCAGATTTGTCTCTTGGATCAAATACCTCTGGAACTCCACCACAGATAGTGGTAGAAGATGGATGGTGTTTTGATACTTGAAAAAAAAAAAAAACACTTTATTTAATCAGGCAATCCCCATTGAGATCACAGATCTCTTTCACAAAGGAGGTCTGGGGCTGAAGGCAACCTGACATGTAGGTTTTTGGATGGTGGGAGGAAACCAGAGTACTTGGAAAGGACCCATGAAAACATGAGGACAACATGTAACCTCCACACAGACACCAGGTCCAAAACAAGGATTGAAACCAGGAATTTATTGCTAATGGGCAGCAAGCTAACTAAGCAGCCGTGCTGCTGGCTTTCAGCTTTTAGATAGTGGATTATTTTTAGCTTGTAGCTAGTGTTTTATTTGTTACTTTCAGCTTTTAGCTAGTATTTTATTTGAAACTTTCAGCTTTTAACTAGTTTTTTATTTTTAACTTTTAGCTAGTGTTTATATTAAACTTTTAGCTAGTGTTTTATTTGTTACTTTCAGTTTTTAGCTAGTATTTTATTTGAAACTTTCAGCTTTTAGCTAGTTTTTTATTTGAAACTTTCAGCTTTTAGCTAGTTTTTTATTTGAATCTTTCAGCTTTTAGCTAGTTTTTTATTTGAAACTTTCAGCTTTTAGCTAGTTTTTTATTTTTAACTTTTAGCTAGTGTTTTATTTTTAGCTTTTAGCTAGTGTTTTATTTTTTAGCTTTTAGCTAGTGTTTTATTTGTTTCTTTCAGCTAGCTAGTATTTTATTTGAAACATTCAGCTTTTAGCTAGTTTTTTATTTTAACTTTTAGCTAGTGTTTTATTTTTAGTTTTTAGCTAGTGTTTTATTTGTTACTTTCAGCTTTTAGCTAGTATTTTATTTGAAACTTCAGCTTTTAGCTAGTTTTTTAATTTTTAACTTTTAGCTAGTGTTTTATATTTAACTTTTAGCTAGTGCTTTATATTTATCTTTTAGCTAGTATGTTTTTTTTTTAACTTTCAGCTTTTAGCTAGTTTTTTTTTACTTTTAGCTAGTGTTTTATTTGTATCTTTATGCTTTAAGCTATTGTTTTATATTTAACTTTTAGCCAGTGTTTTATTTGTAACTTTATGCTTTTAGCTAGTGTTTTATATTAACTTTTAGCTAGTGTTTTATTTGTATCTTTATGCTTTAAGCTAGTGTTTTATATTTAACTTTTAGCTAGTGTTTTATTTGTAACTTTACGCTTTTAGCTAGTGTTTTATATTAACTTTTAGCTAGTGTTTTATTTGTATCTTTATGCTTTAAGCTATTGTTTTATATTTAACTTTTAGCTAGTGTTTTATTTGTAACTTTATGCTTTTAGCTAGTGTTTTATATTAACTTTTAGCTAGTGTTTTATTTGTTACTTTCAGCTTTTAGCTAGTTTTTTTTTATTTTTAACTATTAGCTAGTGTTTTAGTTTTAATTTTTAGCTAGCATTTTAGTAATTTTAGCTACAGTACTGTAACTTTTCACTATCATTCTGCTATTTTAGCCTAGCATTCTGGTATGTTTAGCTAGCCTAGTTTTACTTTTAGCTATTGTTTGCTACTTTTATGCTTTAGCTAGTGTTTTGCTAATTTTATCTTTTAGATATCATTTAGCTTTCTAGTGTTTTTTTGCCTTATAATATAGCTAGGGTTCTGGGTTTTCTGTTTAGCCAAGTCAGTTTCAGCTTTTTCAGCAAACTTCAGCAGTCATTCAACGCATTTTAGCAGAAATTCCAATTTCATTAGTTTTAAAATATATTATATTCAAGCAAAAAAGGCAAATACCAAATCAGTTTTATTTAGAGTATCTGTTGTTCTTGTTATTTCCTGATCTTTATGGGCGACAAACTTTGCTGTCTCAAGACATTTGAAGTGAATTTCACAACCACTGATAACCCAAAGTTGTTCATGGTCAAAAAGTAGCTGAATTCTTACCCTGATGCATTCTCAATAATCCAGGTAGAAAAATCTAAAAAAGCTAAGTCTGTGGCTTTTTTTTTTTTTTTTTTTTTTTGCTTTGTTTTGTTTTGTTTTTTGAATGTCCAGAGGACCAGACTTAGCCTTTTTAGATAGCTGAATTCTTCAAGCCCAAAATCTTTTTCAAGTTACTTTTTATACGATTGCCCTGTTGGATCTATTTGGCACACACACAAAAAAGTAACAAAGTGATTGTTCCTAGGTGTGAGTGAGAGAGTGAATGGTTGTTTGTCTCTATGTGTCCATGTGATGGACCGGAGACCTGTCCAGGGTGTCTCCTGCCTCTCGCACAGTGACTGCTGGATATGGGCGCCAGTGACCCCCACGAAGCAGAAAGGAAGAAGCAGGTAAAAGTTATGGATGGAAGTTGTCTTCAACTCTTCATCAACATTTTAACAACTGTCATATGATTGTATAATTACTCTCCAACAAAGTTTATCCTTTTAAACTGATTTCAGTCAGTATTTTAAAGCTCCTTCCTGATTGGAGAACAGAAAGAGACAGTCAAGACCTAAAAGTCTCTAAAACTACTGTGTGGAAGAGGAAAAGTGTTTGGTTTCAGTGTAATATTTTCCTGATCTGTGCCACTGAAGGGTCTTGTCTAAGAGCAGCTGCACAGGCTCTTGGCCAAAACCACCACTCCCACTTTGTTCTGGTTCTCTGCAGCCGTTTATCCATTTTCATCTAAAAATGTGAGCATGTTTAGTTTAATCCTCAAATTTCCTCTTCATCCGTTATCAGACAAGTCATCTGTTCATTTGTCTTTTCCTTCCATCTGTCTTCTACTCTCTGGACACATCAACAAGGGTGGGAAAAAAAATGCATCTAATGAGAAGAAAACATTTCTTCAGTCCACTTCACTGGTGTCCAAAACGCTCACGTGTCTTCAGATGTGCCTTGCAGTATTTTTCAGCTCTGAAGAAGCATCAGCCTGAGGATGTACTACTCGAGGACAGTGCAGAATGTTACACAGGAGTGTCAGAGCACAGAAATAAACGCCGTGCAGTCGTCATTCTTACCCCGGGGTTGCATAGTGCTGAGGGGGTGGTGGGGATGGCTCACATGACTCTCAGCAGGTTACTCTTTGGGTCACTTATCCTGGTAATGCAGCTTATGATGGTCTGCTGGTAACTTTTTTTTAACACATCTCAAACTGTTGGCTGTAATCTGTTAAACGCTAAGTTTCAGCCTGAACTCTGATGTTGGAATACTAATAATTTTATAACTTTGGCTAGATTATATAAAGAAATGCATTTGTTCCAGTCCAGATCAACTGATTTATGACTATTTATTGATCAATAAAATTAATTATTTAAAGTATTTCTATAACAAGTGCAATTAATATACTCGTTCAGATAAGATGCATCTTGTTGTCTCAAATGTCTGATACAATAAAAACAGAAAAAAGTTGTTTCTCTTCAACCAACAAAGTCCATGCTTAATAATCCAGGTATACAAGGTATTTCTCTTCAATTTCTTCATAAACTTCTTAACAAAATAAATGTTAAGGAGCTGCACAGACTAACTTGCAATTATTAAAATGATTTTAACAATAAATAATGACTGAGGGGTTAAGCATCCGAATCTCAGATAAAGCATTTCTGCAAATGCTATTTCACAACTTCACTTCAAAACAACAACAACAAAAAAAAAGATTTATATAATTACCATAATTATATAAAAAAATACTACACAAGAAAAATACCTGACAGAGACTAACATTTGAGAAGCTGCTGATCAGTAAAACTTACAATGAATTTCTTAAAAGAATAAATCATTTTCATGGCCTTTATTTTCAGAGATGATGGGAAATGGACAAGGAAATGTTTGATATGATGTAAAGTGTCTGCAAAAACAAGAACAGGCTGATTATAGACATGAGAAACAGAAAGATGACTGAGTTATAGGCATTTTTGCATTCACTTTTTATTGAGTTATTAGTTTTATTAAAATCTGTTAACTAGTTTGTGATTCCTTTTGCTAACAGATAGTGTTGGTCCAACAGCTAATGTCTAAGTTTGAAATAAAATTCTTGCCTGATCTGTTGGTGCTCAAAGTATGTGTTTGTGTTGACTCTCAGCTACTATCACACAAATTTTTAACTCAATAAAGGCAAAATTGACTGAGTTACAGACATGTATGTGTTTGACTGTGTTGATCAGTTGTGGAGAACTTTGAGTTGACTCCTTTAACTCAAACCATGTCTATTGGAAGTTCTTCAAGTTTAACCACTTTATCGGTGAATGCGGACTTAGTTCACTGGTGAACAACATAACAAATCTCCTCAGAAAAAACAAGGTTAAGTTTACTTTGTGCTGCAAAATACAAAAAAAGAGGCTCTTTTGTTTGCTCTTAAGCATGCCACTGCATGAAGACATGTAAACTCGTGTACACGGGAATGAGTACATGCAGCCGTGTCAGCCAGGTGAGATTAGAGAGGTTTTTGTTTATAACCTACATCCTGTTTCCTGCTTCACGTCCGCTGCAGTGGGCCTAAGGATTAGCTGGTGGTCAACCCACTCAGCCTGTTCTCCCTCTCCCTGCACCTCACAGCTCTGCCACCTCAGCGTTTGGCCTGTTTGGACAGGAAAGCCCTCCAATAACAAGCCAACCTTAGTCACAGTGAATGGCTCTGAAAGTGTGTCTGTGAATATAATAAACTAAAATCAACTGTGGAGGAGAAGATGAGTCACGTGTGAAAAAGTTTAGTTATTAATAAAATAATGTGAAAGTAACAAAGCAACACTATAAAATTGATGTGTGATATGAGCTAAAAATATCTGAATCAAAAAGAGAAAATAAAGTCAGATGAATGGCGTTTTTTTTTTTTTTTTTTTTTTTACAGATGTATGTCTAGCTTTAACTCTGACATGAATTGCAAAAAAAAAAAGTCAAACAATTAAGTAAGCAAACAGATTATTTTCTTGTCTGTACTGTATGTGAGGATAAGCATAACTGTGCCAATTATTAATAAACAAAGGCTTACAAAGTCTTGATGTTAATTTTAGCACCTTTATAAGTAAAAATAAATAAGTAAATAGAGAAGTTAAGAAATCTGCAGATGAAAAATGTATCCACAAGTGAAACAGGGTAACTATGGGTTTTAGTCAACTTTAAGCCAACATCCCCCCACCACCCCCATAGTTTTTGTCTGTTTATTGAACATAAAGTGATATTCATTGCTCTCTGGTTCAATAGTGGTATGAACAAGTGCAGTTATTTGGTTGGAAACATCCAACAGAAACAGACATCTCATGGCATGAGGCTCAATTGTGTCTTTATCTCCAGTTTAGCCTTCAAAAACAAAAAGACGTTGTCCAGCCAACTGTTCACACATTTGCACCAACACATGATTTAGTCACAGATTGCCTAGCTAGCAAGCGTATATATCAGTCGCTGGTAGAAAGTAGCCTCAGTCGCCTCGAGTCACAGTTGGTTTGAGCCACAGACTATAAAATAAAACAAAAGTTCAGAAAGCAAGGAAGAAGTCTGCATGCAACTCAATGTAAAACTTTTGCCAAACAGAAAAGTCCCCACAAGAAAAGCAAAAAAAAAAAAAAACATACTGTATAAGGAATTCAATTCAGTTTATTTATATAGCGCCAAGTCACAAAAGAAGT
>JARVGQ010000002.1:27465719-27477672 GCA_031762355.1 Hypsolebias martinsi | reverse complement strand
AAGGTGTGATATTTAGTTTATTTCTGTAATAATAAAGTGATTAAAATGTGATTAGAGGTTTTGAGTTATATTATTGTAATTATTGCAAGAGACTACATGGCATGGCAGGCAAACAACATAGGGTTTTGCCTGATGATCCACTTTTTACAAAAGTTGGAGTTGATTATTTCATCCTGTTCTTGGTGAAAAGAGCCAGAGGATATATAAAAAGATATGGTGTGATATTTACATGTCTCACCATACTAGCTGTATATTTGGAAGTTGATTCTTCACTTGACATTGATACTGTACATGCATCAGTGCCTTCAGAAGATTCTTTGCCAGGAAAGGACAAGTCAAAGTGATGTACTCGAATAATGGAACCAATCTTCGATCAGCTGACAGTGAGTTGAAGAAAGCTATTGCAGAATTTAACACCAGTAAGATTGCTAAGAGCTTGCAACAGAAATGTGTACAGTAGCATTTCAGTCCGCCTGCTGGATCTCACCATGGAGGTAGTTGGGAGCCATTAATCCATTCGGTAAAGAAAATCTTCAATGTCACTGTGAAAGAACATATTTTGGATGAAGAGGGTCTACATACATTGCTATGTGAAGCTGAGGCAATTATAAATAGCAGGCCCATCACCAAGGTGTCTTCAGACATCAACAACTTGGAAGCATTGACACCTAATCATCTGCTGTTACTCAAGGTCAAGTCTGAGTTACCACCTGGAGTATTTAACAAGCAAGACCAGTACACTGGTCACAAATGGAGACAAGTTTAATACCTGGCAGACATCCTTTGGAAGCGATAGTGTAAGGAATACCTCACTCAGCTACAAGGATGTCAACGATGGTCCACACCTGGAAGAAACTTCTGTGTTGGTGATGTGGTGCTGATTGTGGACGACACAGCATCCAGAAATTTGTGGTCTCTTGGAAGAGTTGTTGAAACTTTTCTGGACAGAAAAGGGTTTGTTCATCAGGTGAAAGTCAAGACTAAAACCAACAAGCTTTGTCATCCTGTAACAAATCTATGTCTTCTAACAAGAATCTGAAGATAATTAATGGACATTTTGAAATTGTGACAGTAAAGAACCAGAGCATTTTCTAAAGTTCCTTTAATTGTGTTTTGTTCTTGATTAATTGTTTCAAGTACCTTGAGAACAATTAGGGGCTGGTAATGTTGGAGCCTAAATGCAGTTTATGATGGTTAACAAATGTAACTGTGTTTTGAATTCATAGGTGATACGCTAAGATTAATTTAAAATTCAAGGTTTCAAGGTTCTTTATTTGTCATACACACAAGTGGCACATCTGGTGGAACGAAATTGTGTACCCAGGGTCCCAGTTACATCCAACAAAAGTATAACAGTTTAAAAGAAAAACAGTAATAAGATCTAAGATATGAACTAAGAAAAATGTTAACGTTAAATACACTAAGCTCTAGTAGCATAAAAAACAATACGCCGAACAACAGCAGCACAAACATTATACAAACAAATTATAAAGGTGTGATATTTAGTTTATTTCTGTAATAATAAAGTGATTAAAATGTGATTAGAGGTTTTGAGTTATATTATTGTCCAGTAGCAGTGTAAAATTAGGTGTTTTGATGATCATTGGGTTGAGTGTGGTTTATTGGTAGGCAATTAGTCGGGCTGTTAGCAATCAGGCAGGGTGTGGACTGTAGAGCCACACAGGTTTTTTTTTTTTTTTTTACTCAATGTACAGTAGGTTTCCATTGATTGAAATTCCACAGAGACTTTAGTGAAGTCAAACACTACTTCTGTTGCAAAACTCAAAACTTGTACAAAATTAAAGAAAATGAACGAGAGAGAGACATAAAAAGAGAGGTAAAAAAAAACTGTGGCTCCACTCTGCACCTCCTGACTGCTGACAGTAATTGCCTGCCAATAAAACACCCACCCCAATAATCATCAAAACACCTAATTTTACACTGCTACTGGAAAATAATATAACACAAAATCTCTGATATATCTCACATTTTAGTCACTTTATTATTACGAAAATAAACTAAATACCACATCTATACCTTTATCCTTTTATATGAATCTCGGTGTATCAACTCAAAACTGTACTTTTACATTTGTTAATTATTATAAACCAAATTTAGGCTCCAACACCCCCTAAATCATCGGTCTTCCATCCCTCTATCCATTTGTCTTCTCTGTCCAAAATATGAACATTTCAGTCCTCAAATGAGTCTCTTGTCCTCTTGTCTGTTTTTTCATACCCACTTTCCTCATGGTATTTCCTCTTTTCTTATCCAAAGAATAAGGGGCCGTGCTCCTAGGAGATGCAGCCACGTACACTCCACCCATCTTTCGGATGACTGTACAGAATATAATCTCACTGTACTTCACTGTGCAACGATAATAAAGTTTATTCTGATCCTGATTCTTTAGGTGTGGACATGAGCAAAACCATCATCGCTCTTCATAAAAATAGTTTTGAGACCTGATAGGCCAGCCACAGTATGAGGTGGAAGAAGACACCAATTCAAATAATAGAAACCAAATAGGTCATTACGAATAATTTTCTGGAGCTCTGTACAAAAAGCAGAAACAGCAAATCACAAAATAGTTGTGTCACACTCTGTCTAAAACATCATTTAAGTCACACTTTGTTGTGAACATCAGGAACTATGAGATCCAGAGGCCAGATGAAGGCCAAGAGGAAATGTAAATCATTTGTTTGTCCAATGATTCAGACCACGAAGAACAGTGCTTTCAGTTTGTTTCCTCCATTCTGTTCTCTATGCCCTCATTTTCTCTGGGATCAGCATGGTTACGATCATCTTTGTCACCGTCTACAGGTCCTCCTGCAGGCATATGTTCCTGAGAAGCGTCTTGTTGAACATAATTAACAAGGTCTAAAACTTTAATCGAAAATCTACATGAAAGATAATACTGTAGTTGATATGCATTCCTTTTAAAATGGTAGGCCTTTCAGTTAGTACTTAAACTGATAGAATACATTACCTGTAACTGTTTTGCTTTAGTTTGTTGTTTATTTAAATATGATTTTGATGAGTTACTGCTGTAAAAGTTTTTCTTATTTTTTTTTTTAATGTGACAGTATGACCTGCTAATGTTGCTTTGTTTCTTGAGGCATCAGTAAACCTTGTGTTTCTCATCTCCAACTCATTCCTGTCCATCTGTAAACCGTTTCATTAATCAAAAAGGTGAAGTTACTTCATATACATAGTTGTTTTTTATCCTTTCCCCCCAAACACTGTACTGTACTGTACTTGTGTAGCTTTTTCTTTAAACACATAGGAACTGCGTATTGCACATCAAGTTGATACTCGGACGGAAATTCTGGTGCACCTCTAGCGTACCGCCGCTAGAAATGACACAAAAAAATAATTGTGCATCTTTGTTGATTTTTGTTTCGTCTATGTTTTGTGATTTACGTAAGAATTGCTTCATTTTATTTGAATATGGTCACATTTGATAAATACAAGCGGAATGTTTCTTCAGTTCGTTTTTTTATTCGTTACATTGCAGAATGCTAACTAACTAGCCAACATTAGCTTCCGGTAACATGAAAACCTTCAACGTCGTTTTTTTGGTGTTGTTTGCCAGATGAAGATCAGTAACTAGATCTTTTTAAACAATTAGTTTCCGTAACAAACTGGGAGCTCTTTGGGGACCAGTAAATCTATTTTCTTATTGTAAGTGGACAGCGGGGAACCATCATGCCTACAGTGGTGCTAATGGACGTGTCCCTGTCTATGACTCGGCCGGTGTCTCAGGATGGCAGCGAGGAGTTTCAGAGGAAGAACCTGGCCGTGCACGGACTGAACATGTTGTTTGAACACATGGCTTCCAACTATCGCTTGGAGTTCACGGCACTGATGGCCTTTTCCTCCCTCTGGGAGCTACTGGTCCCTTTCAACCGGGATTACAACGCATTACAGGTAAACAAAGCACAGATAAAGCTCTGGATTTTTAAATCTGGACAGTCCACTCAGACATTTTGATATTGCAAATGTCAGAACCTTGTAGTAAATATTATGTCATGTTTAAAAAGAGGAAACTTATTATTAAAAATGAGGGTTTGTCTAATGTTTTTGTCGTTTTTCAGGAGGCACTGGGCAGCCTGGAAGATTATGATAAGACGTGTATTGAATCAGCTCTTCAGGGAGTTAGTAATGTAGTTCAGCAGGAATGGGGCAGTGCCTGTCCCTGTCAGGTAACCAAGCAAAGCTCTTTTTGCACTTTAAAATGTGTTAATTATATTTTTGTTCAGACAAAACAATTTCAGCTATCTAACAAGGTTAAGTCAGGTCCTCTGAACCTGATTTAACCTTGTTGATCTACCAGGATTAATATTGAGCATGTGTCAGGATGAATTTCAGCTATATTTACATATTTAGTACAACACAAAACTGAGTTTGGTTAATGAAAAGCAGTTATTTTATTTCTCATGCTAAATTTGAGATCCTCAGAGTATTTTCATGTTACTTTTTCTTCCACTTTTCTAAATTTCAGCGTCAACATATACAAATGAGATCTTAAGCCACTTTTCAACTATAATTCAAGTAAATTGTATAATTTACACGCAATGCACTGTTAAAATAGTTTCCAGCATCTTTTTAGCCTTTCTCATCAGTTAAAAACAGTGTGCAGTCAGGGTCCCATTTTCATATTTCAGCCACTTACTAAAAGCTTCGCTAACACTTTTTTCATTTAAACCTACCACATTTTCATAATATTAGACATTACTGACTTAAATGTGTATTGTGTTTACTCACTAAATCTGTTGGCATGGACTCTTATATCAGTTGTGATCCAGGGAATTGTTGGACAGTATAATTTTGACAACCTACACAGAAATGATGAAAGTTCATGCTCAATAATCCAGAACAGAAATAAGTTAATGTGTTTGTTTGTTTGTTTTTTAAAGAAAACACATTTATGTACAAGACATACCCCAAACATCTGAAATCCATTAGGTGTCCCTGTTCATAAGATTGTATTTGAAGTAGTTTAAACTATTTTCTCTTTCTTCATCTCCAACATGCCACTTACACACTGATGCTGGTGATCTAAATATCTCTAAACATGATATCTAGTTGACAAACAATTTTTTTATAACTCGAGCCATTTTATGCTGCATTTGGTGCCGTTTTGCTTAAATACTTTTTCATGCAGCCAAATCTTTTGATTTTTTTCTCCCCAGCTGCTCATGTTTGTGTACCACCTTGTTTGTCCTGTAGGTCGTGCTGGTTACTGATGGATCTCTCGGAATTGGAAAGGGTTCGCTACGTCACTCTCTCCATAATCTAAAGCAGCGTGGGGATGACAAGAAGTTCCCACTCCCTTTTCCTTTCCCCACAAAAATGTTCATCATGTGTATAGCTAATGCAGAGGAGGTACTGAACCATATGCTTTTGTTAGTTAATCTATGTATAGGCGCCATAAAGAGAATAGTCCATGTAAAGCTAATTGACCAGTTATGGTCAAACCCTATGTGACTATAAGCATCACATTGTAATTCTTTTCAACAGTCCCAGCCTCTGTAAGACTTCCATATTTTACAGTATTTGGGAGTTTAAATATTTAAATTGATAATTTGAGGTTGAGTTTTTTTTTACACATTTTCATCAACACTTTCTGTTTCATTTACTGCTTTAAAAATGGCTTCATGTCTTGTGCTATCACAGTTACAAATGACTGATGCCATGGAAAACTTAGAAGAACTGCTCCGTCTCAGTGGAGGGGATGGCCAGATCTTCACTGTGGATGGTCCACTTTGCATGAAAACTGTACAAGCCATGTTTGGGTAAGACTGGGTACACTGTGGAACAGAATCACCGGTTTACAGTTTATTTTATATATCCGGTGTGCCTCTACTTGATTGTATTGCTTGTTTTGTGTATCTTCCAGGTCGTTGATTGATCGTGCATACTCCCCCTTCCATGCAGTGCTGCATTGTGGGAATTTGTCATCAGACGTTCAGGTTTTCCCTCGTCCTGAGCCTGTCGTGATGGATGAAGAGGTGGACCCAGTTCCCCGAACAGTCAATACAGGTACAGGTCAGCACCATATCCTTAGAGACTCATTTAAACAAACAAAACTTCATTTGTTTCTGTCATTTCAGATCTTGAAATTGTGGGTTTCATCGAAATTGCAGACATTTCCAGTCCTCCTGTAATATCCAGACACTTGGTCCTTCCTATTGCTGTGAACAAAGGTTTGTTTTAAAGATGTTACTGCTGAAATACTAATAAATGATTTGAGATATAAACAAACATCAGGAAAGAGACAAAATACCACATAATTTTACTAGTGTAAAATGGCATTATTGAGCTCATATCATCAGAGATGGATGGTGGTATTTGGACTTGATTTCAGATGTGGATGAAGTTGGAACAGGAGCCACAGATGAGCTTGAGGAGGAGCCCTCTGCCAGCCAATTGGCAGGCAAAAGTCCTAATTTTTGTGTTCTTTTACATGGAAGTCTGAAGGTTGAGGGAATGGTGGCACTGGTCCAGCTGGGGTGAGATAGAGTTCCATATTGTTGATAAATTACAAGTCCAGGTACATTTAATTGCCAACTTATTTATTATAAATATCAGGTGATTAAATTCTGTTTGTCTTGCTTTGTCCAAGGCCAGAGTGGTATGGGATGTTGTACTCTCAAGCAGACAGCAAGAAGAAATCCAACCTGATGATGTCTCTGTTTGAGCCTGGCTCAGAGCCTCTGCCCTGGCTGGGAAAGATCTCTCATTTAGGCCCAATTTCAGGTAAAGCTTCACCTCATTACCACCAGTCTACTAGTCTAAAACTGGCAGTTTAACCCTGAGGATTTTTTTTTTTTTGGTGCAATTTTTTATTCATAATATGACTCTTAAATGGTTAATAATTGTGTGTGTACTTAAGCAAACAGTGAATGATTACCCACCCATATGCTTTGTTTACAGTGATGTTGGTTTCTCTTTCTGATATTTTAGAGGCTGCTGAAAATCCCTATGGAGAGGATGACAGTAAAAGTCCTTTTCCTGTGCAGCCATCGGTCAAACGAAGCTACGCCCTGAATGCCACTGTGTGGATTAAGGCCAGTGGACTGCAGGTATGGAAATATCTATGCATGCATGCGCCGTTAATTGTAAAAAGAAATGTGAAAAGCAAAGCTTAGTTTACGTGTGTGCTCAGTTTAAAGGCTTTTTTTTTGTTTGTTTATTAAGCCCTGATCCCTGTGTTTTAAGTGAGTACTGGTCAAAAACATGTTTTGAGTCATTTCCTGTCATTGTACAGACTGATGTCCAGAAGATCCTGAGGAACGCGAGAAAAATACCAGATAAAACTCAGACTTTTTACAAAGTAAGTTTAGCTGAAACAATTCAAAACAACACAAAAATAAAACTACATTTTATAATTTCTGCCTTGTATTTCTTCTCTTAGGAGCTGAACCGTCTGCGGAAAGCTGCTTTGGCATTTGGTTTCTGGGAGCTCTTGAAAGGAGTGGCTGAGCTCCTGGAGAGGGAGTGCACCCTGCTGCCAGACTCTGCCCACCCCGATGCAGCTTTCCAGCTCTCCCATGCTGCACATCAACTCAAACTGGCCAGCTCCGGCGACTCCCAGTATGCTGCTTTTGATCACAACATTCAACCCATGCATACTGACTTTTCAAGCTGAGACAACTCTTTTGAATGAATTCTAAAGTTGGACTCATGTTGGACAGTTCGGGTGCATCCAGAACAGAAGGCTGTGTGGAGAACCAGTCTCTGGAAAATGGAGGCATTATTCTTTGTACATACCGTACTTAACATTTTTTATTTTCATTCAGAGAAAAACCTTCATTGTAATAAATCATTAAAATGAGAAGATAATTGTTCAGAACAGATTTTTGCTGAGCCTTACATACTAATGATTACAGCCCAGCTGTTTTTGTAATGAGTAAAAAAAAAAAAAGTTACAGATAGTGTTTCTCCTTCAATGCATCAATGCATATCAGATGACAACATCAAGGTGTTTCTTTTGAAACAGGACCACACTTTTGTAAAAATCAGTTTTCTGACTGCTCTTCAATCTTCTACTCATGAGAACTCAACTCAAGATTAGCATGACTCCATTATTTTAGATCAAACAGGACGTGGAAAAAGAGGAATTCACTTGAAAAGCAAGGTTTTAGAACACGGCGATCTTCATAAAAGCATCCAGAAGCAAGCAGGTAGCAGAGGTGTTCAAGAAAACCATTTGTGCTCCGTTTTAATTTGCTTTCCTCTTCTTGGTGCGGAAACGCCTCTTCCTCTGCTTGTAAAGGTGACGAAAGTTAATAAAAAGCCCTGGAGGAGAAAAAAAAATTGACATCTGAGCTAAAAATAAATGTGAATGATTGCCTAGATAAGCTGCTCTGCTGACTTACCCAAAAACATGAGCACTAGATAGACGTGCAGGACGAAAGAGAAGCTGACTGAGGTACCGATGACTTTCGGCAGAGGAATGCTGAAGAGTTTGGTTTCATCAAATATGGGAATGGACTGAATCACCGCAACAGCTATGTGAAATGGGGGGAAAATAAAAGATGTCCTTTTATAAAGTGACAGTGAATAGAGTAAATTAGATGGATATAAACTAGCTCACCTTCAGCTAAAACGCCTAACGGATACAGAGGGATCCACACTGTGTACCGCAGCCAAGTCAGGGTTTTCCACTCTGTGTTGAAACATGCCAGCATGTAAAAGGGATACCTGAAAATGGAGCATTGTGTTGGTTTAAAGCAGAGAAAAGCTGTGATGTTCATCAGCTGACAACATTTGCATCCATAACAATGCATCTTTGTCACAGAAGACCTGCTGGTGCCAAGGATCAAAGAAAACTTTCTGAGTGCTGCTTCAGAAATCTATTAAAACCTTTAACTTTGTAAACCCAGACAGGATTTTATTAACTTAAATCATTCTCTTTATTTACTTACTCCTTTTGTGTTTATATAAATATGTTTCACGCCAAGAATATCTGCTGGATTTAAAAGATTACAACACTACTGACGTGCACTTGCCTGAAAATTTCGACAGCGCTCCACAGATAGAAAACGAAGAACACAACTGGACGATTGTGCATTTCTTCCAAACTACCAAAGATGATGAAGAGGATAAAATTCCTTCCAACCACCTACAAACAAATAGAAGCAATAAAGGCATGAAGACGAAAAGGTTAGTCATTGGTCTGCCAATAAGACTTGACGCAGAATTTCAAACATCCTATACCTGTATTAGAGTGGGAATAACTGCTGTTCTGACGAAGCCAAAGGCAGCATTCAGGACTTCAACACATGCCAGGATCTGGCAGAAGAACATCATGTCCGAAATCGTGTGAAACGTGTCGTAGAGCGAATCTGAAATGAAATTTTTAAGAAGTGAATATTTAATGCAGTACTTCTGCTAAGTTTTTAAAAATGTAAACAAAATGTCAAGCTGCACTAGTGCATCATCTCTTACCTTGGCCAAATATGAAGAGGCGCACAGTCATGTTGACAAAGATCCACGAAAACCCAAGAAACTGCACCAGGTTATAAACAAACAAAAAGCCTGTTTTGAGGCTGACAAACCCTGGAAGATTTTTAAAGAATGTGAAATTATTAGCTGATCTGCATCAACAACAGTTTGAACGTCACGTTTGGGATTAAATGTTCTTTTAAAAGTGACTTGACATTTTGAAACCACCTAATGGCACAAAGTAACAATCAGGATTTACACCCACCTTCTTCTGTTTGTCTTGCAACTCTCATCCTGCTCTTTTTTTCCTCCTTAAAGTAAAAAAAAAAAAAAAAACATATTGAAAACTTGCCTTTGCCTCTGTCCAATTATCTAATTTCACGCAGTTGCATTTTGAAATGTTAAGTCTCTGTGTTATGCAATACGGCAGCTAAAAGATCTGCAAAGAAACAAAGATTATAAGAGGAAAGAAAATTATTTCGTCTCACCTTTTCCCGGATCTCCATCTCGGCGTCTGACTCGTCAAGCCAGCGGTCAAAGTCCGGTGCCAGGAAGACGGGTCTACGCTCCTGTACGGTCAGCCTGTTCCACCAGCCTCGCTGCTGCTTCCTCACTGTGATGTTGACCTGTCGCTGTGTGGACTTGTGGCTCACCTGGGCACATGTCATAACCGTAGTTAGGAAAAAGTGAAACGGATAGTAAGAAATAAATGGACTGAATTGTTGACATGTGTACCTCAGGCTTTACTGGTAAAAGGAATTGTAAGCTGAACCCATATTCATTTTGTCCTTTTGCACCATGCCCCTGGGCTACACAAAACAAGCATACAAAAAGTCAAATAGTCTGTTAAAATACTACTTACACATGCAAACACGCATAAAATCTATAACCATATCTCACCTCTAAAATGAAGGACATTTTCGTGCACTTGGACATCAATATGCTGCAGAAAGAAAAAAGAAGAGGCAGATTGTGAGCACAGTTCCTCAAATTAGATTTTTAGCATCACCTCACAGCTGAATACAAAACATTTGCACAACTAATAAGTTACAACCCAAAAGAATAAGCTACACCTACCTTAGCGATTTATAAGCTAAAGAGCAACTGTGACATTTGTTATTTATGTCCTTTCTTAACCAAACTCTTCAGGAAATGACTATTTCCACACAGTGCCCACCCCCGGATCTTTATCTCATGAACTGAAGGACGGTACATTTTATAACCCGCCCCCGCGTTTGACGGGTGCCAGCCGGTAATAATGGCATTAATAATAATAATTTGTAAACAACATGCAAACCAGCAGCCATAATTACAAAAATAAATAAAAAATAAAAACACCCAGTCCTTATTTGCATTTATCCTTCGAGGCTTGAAATAAAGCGGAATAAAATCCTCAAAAAACTCTCACCTGGGCGTCTGTCAGCTCCACACGCAGGTAAATCTCTTCATGACGTTGAGTCCAGTAAACAAGAGGCGTAAGAGTCATCGCTGAGTTTTCAAAGGACTCGTTTCAAATAAAATTTAACTAAATAATCAATGAATGGAGCCTGCACGCAACATGCTAGCTAGCCAGGAAGCGACTACTGTATTTTGCCAACGTGCGCGTTCACAATGTGTTGACGTAGCGACGCGCGCCGCTCACTTGTGCTCTTTTCTGATTGGCTCCGAGTGGATATTTACGGAAGTAGCATAGACCCGCGCTAGCCCGTCAATTTGTTTAGCTTCGTTTTTAGCGATACGACTAATATGCAGACCGAGAATCTGGTTTCATCTCTGCAAACTGATTTGTTGAAGTCTTCGGGGACATTTTGTATTCTTGTTGGTGTAACAGGGAGTGTTGCAGCTTTGAAACTGCCTGTTTTGGTCTCCCAGCTTCTTCAGCTCCCGAGCGTAAGCTGTTTCACGCTTATCAAACTTGTTCTTACTCATATATAGTATGACGATAACAATATCTGGCCCAGATATTGTTATCGTCATGTAAACCCACGGAACCACGCACCAATATTAAACTGACTGCATAGTTTTTATCTTTACCACACGATGGAGACATTTGGCAGCAATACCAAAAGCTCTAGAATGAACATTCATTTATGACACAATTTTGTGAATAATTTACTACTGTTTTTTCTGTTTATACACAAGGACATAGTGCCTTCTAAAAATGATCAATGCCATTGTCTTGTTTTGGGTCTTAGGTGGATGTACGGGTGGTCACTACAGAGCATGCCAAACACTTTTACGATCCTGCAGAGGTTTCAGTAAAAATCTACAGTGAAAAGGATGAGTGGGAGGTATACAATGAATTTATTGAAAATCTTCATGTATATTTCATATTTTCTGATGCCATTGGAAGTATTTTCTATCTTATCATTCATATTATCTTTGTGTGTTTCCACCTATTACACAGATATCCCATTTTAAAGGTTTATTAAAGTGTGTGTGACATGATGTTGGAACTATGCATAAAGTGGCACAACATATATATGTTGTATCATTCAACTAT
>JARVGQ010000002.1:27376408-27389732 GCA_031762355.1 Hypsolebias martinsi | reverse complement strand
GTAAGTCGAGGACTACCTGTACCTAAAAACAAAACAAACTAAAGCATCCATCAAAGAAAATGAGAAATGAAAACAAGTTTAAACTTGTATGAACTTCTGTTTGTTCACATGAATATAGTTTTTATTGTTAGTTGCTCAGCATACATGTTTAACCACGTAATAAACAATTTCCAAGATAACGTTTAATATTTAACATTTAAATGACGAAGAACGCAGAGACGCAGTGAGGATAAATAATGCCTCATGAATGAACATGATCAAGTCTTTATTGTTGTTTTGATCTAATCCACTGTAACTGTTTATGAATGGCTCAGTAAGTGTGTCATAAACTATTCGTTATTTCTTTCTGAGGATAAAGTGCAGTCGCAGTCTGAAACATGTTTTTTATAAGACTGTTGGCAGGTTTTTATTTCAGAAGACATTTGTTTCAGTCCTCTGACATGCACAACGCCTCAGTGTCAACTAGAGACACACAGCCTGATCCGACCGTGGTAATCTGTTTATTTCTCCTGGTTTCTCCTCCAGCTGCTGTTGCTCTGTCCAGGAAACGACACGTAAAGTAAATGTCTAAATGTTTTTCCAGAGTGGGAAATTTTGAGACATCTTTTATTTATCCAACATGAAACATTTGATGGAGTTCAGTATTTTCCCAGTTTATGTCTGATGAACAGACAGATTTAATATAGTGCACACAGCCCCGCCCAGTCCAACCTGCCCCAGGTGTCCAGTCTGCCCATCAGCCCCAGTCCATTTGTCCTCTGGTTTTTTTGTGTGTCAGGTGTCTTCGCGTTTCTTCGTGTTTCGGTTGTCTTTCTGCTGCCGCCCCAGCCTCTTGTTTGGTTTTGAGTTTATTGTTTCTAATCTCTTGTTTTTCTTCAAATGTTCTGGGGTCTGACCTCTCCAAACGTAAAGGTCAGAGGCCGCGGTGGAAACGTCCAGACGTTCTCGTGTTCTCCATCAGAACTCCTCTTTGATGCAGTTTGAACCAAAGATAAATAAAATTACTCTGCTGTCAACATTTCCATTTCCAGCCCAGCGTCAGCAGAAAGTCATGTGGACTTCAGCGTTAAATCAGAACGTTTCTTTCACCCAGCGTGACGTGGTGGAAATCAACACCTTCACAGCCGGACCGAGACGTTCTTTAAAGGGCAACTAATCAGGGTTTTCATGCAAGAACTATACATGACTGAAGTAGATTGTTTTCAGAGACTTCAGGCTTGTGTTTGAGGTTCGGCAGCTGATTAGCTCCACGTAAAGCTGACCTCGTGTCATGGCTGGGGCCCAGATCTGACTCCTGACACACAAGCGGAGGCTCCAGAGGAATGAGGATGAATTACCGGTAATTCAACGTTTTATTTGTCAGAAGCGACTACAAGGTTGTTTCTATTGTTTAAAAGGTTCAAAGTGAAGCTTGTCAGCCAGAGGAGAATATTTTGGACCCCCTGCTCTGAACCAGAACATGTGCTGAAGGTCCAGCACCTTCTTTCCAGTTTCTGAAGCTGAGGCAGAAAACAAACGTGGGCGTAAGTTCCAGACCAGACTCCATGACACACTTCTGAGGTGTTGCTGGGCTCCAGCTCCTCGACGGCCTCAACTATGAGGAGGAAGTGGTCGAGTGTGGGCTCGGTTCAGCCCAGACCATTTCTATTCTTAGCCTGACTCGGCTGCATGGTGACGCGAAAAGCTGTTTTTGTTGGATTTCTTTTTAAAGTCTGACCAAATAAACTGGGTGACTGAATGAAAGCTATTTTATTTTATTTGATCAATAAAACACCAAAACATGAAAACTACTAACAGGATACCAAAACAATGTCTTATTCTGACAAAAACTGAACACGGTCATTTGTTGTTGTCAGTTTGCAGCAGGTCAAATAGAATTCATGTTTATAACCTGTTGTTGACTCGTACTGTCAGTAAAACTGTTAAAAACTTTTTTTTATTTTTTATTTTAAAGTAGTGAAGCAAACATTTTCCATCCTCATGTTTTATGTGAAGAACTGAACTTGAAGAACAGAACATTTAAAAACATTTTATTGAGTTTGGTAAGTTTATGTTCGCTCAACATGATTATTAAATTAGGGTTTTTTGTTTTTGTGTCTGTTATATTGGGCTGAAACAAAAACGGGACTCATCACCAGTGTCTGCTCTACATCTTTGATTTATATAAGTTCTAAATAAATAAAAAAAGGGGATGACATTGAGAATAATATTTAGGGTTGTAAAAGCAGATCACGCTCCAAAACCACAGCTGAAGATTAAATGAAGGGAAAAGGATTTTATTCACGTCAGACTGCAAAGCTGCGTGAGGTGATGGTAAATATCCTCCAGATTAATTCAAGGTCGTTTCTTTATTGTTATTTGCATCGTAGGTGGTACATGAGGTGGAACAAAATTATGTACACAGGGTCCCAGTTACATCCAACATAAAGGGTGTTAGGTGTGTTTGTTCTGTCTGATATCCACAACTATCTTCTTTGTCGTCTTCACATTGAGGTGAAGGTTGTTCTTCTTGCACCAGCTCTCCAGGTGTTCCACCTCCTGCCTGTAGCTGGACTCATCGTTGTTTGTGATGCATACAACCACCACTGTATCACAGTAAGACAGCCTGGATGGATAGGTGCGCAATATGTGAGCAGAGTGAACAGGAGGGGGCTCAACACACAGCCCTGAGGGGAGCCAGTGCTGAGGGTTATGGTGGAGGAGGACAATCTGTGGATTTGTATTATGACCATCAATATTATCATTATTAGTAACAAAATTAGTTGAAACAGTATAGTAATATTATTAGCTATTAATATCAGCCCAGGGATTTGAAGAAAAATAAATAGGTTCTCAAAGGTTAATTTCACACTGCATTTCATCTGGTTTTTACGTCACTGAGGTAGGGGCATGCAGATTGATCCAAATAATGGTAATATTGATAACATTGCCATGCAGTTTAAAGCTCAAAACTCCACACATCTTTAGCTACAAAAAAGAAGCCCAGTTGCTTCATCTTAAAAAACAACAACAACAACAAAAACAAACGCTTTTAGGTTTTTTTCATGTTCTAGATGGGGTGGCACAGTTGGTAGAACTGTTGTCTCTCAAGAAGAAGGTTGCTGGATCAAATCCTGCCCAGGGACCAAAATTGATATCCTCCTGTAAAGTGCCCTGAGACAACTTTGGTGTGATTTGGCACCACATAAATAAAATGAATTAAATTGAATCATGAATGGCTGGTTGTCTCAATGTGGTCCTGTGATGAACTTGCAACCTGTCCAGGCCGTACCCCACTTCTCACGGGAAAATAAGAAGCAGGTAAAGATGATAGATGGATGTCCTCCATAAATGAGAATTAACACCAACTTGGTAGTTTACCAACAAGCTGGGTCATATTGATACTAGCATGATGAGATCAATAATTATTAAGTTTGTTTCTTTTTCTACTTTCATTCGCTCACATACTAGAAATGCAATTCTGCATCCAGGCAAGCAGGAAGCTGTAAGACCAGATGTAAACACTGGATGAAACAAGCATAACAGAAAACAATTTAGCTGTGCCAATATCACCAACTTCAGGATCAATACAACATGCTAACGTGTAGCATCCGTGGCTCTGTCAACATAATGTGCTGTGTGTGATGTTGCATCTTCTGTGTATGCAAGTGTCTTCATGGCCTTAAACACTGTTCTTATTGCAGTCTGACTGAGGTCACAATTGAATTATAATTCAAATGACCACACAAACAACTGGAGCAAAGCATTAAGACTTGCCATGTGAATGTAGTGTAGGTCATAATTATAAGATATTATTACAAAATTACAACTTGACGTCTCAGATTTATAACAGCATCTCATTAAGTCATCATTTAGTATCTCATAAATATGAGATGCTGAGTCATAATTATGAAATGGCAAGTTATAGAAAGTAAAAAAAAATATGATATGCTAATTTAAATAAATATTTATGCAAAACTAAGTTATAATTCTGAGATATTACCTTGCAATTTTGACTGAAAGCAGTGGTTCTCAATCTTTTTCAACATTGCAAGTTAAATGTTGTTTAGCTGAGTACAGGTTTGTCTTCCCAACCTGTTCATATGTTGTGGTGCCCTTGAGCAAAACAACAAGTCCTTAACTGTTCCACAGGCGATTACATTGCTGCCTGCAGCTCTACTTGGGTGTATCTTATGTGTGGTGGGTAAAATGTCATTTTATGTTCCCATACAATGATGATAGCACCTATCACTTTTCAAATGTTCAAATATGTTTTTGTTTTGTAGTTTTCCATCTGTGTTTTCAGTAGCATTGCTTCTATACTTTAACCGTGCTTCCAGTATTTGCATTTTGAAAGTAAGAGTGACGATGCTACCCTAAGACAGGAGCCAGCTTGAGTTAAATTAACTTGATATGTGTAAATCTTGATTTTAATCCTATTTCATTAAAATAGTTAACATCTAACTATTTTATTTATGCATGGATGCTTTTTTCAGATGATTTTTTTTCCCTTCAAAGTGGCACTAATGGGCTTCCAAAGCTGTTGTATCAACAAACAATGCTCTTCATAGTCTGTTCACATGACTGTGTGCCCCTATGAGCATCTGAGAGCAGGTATTTGGCTTCAGTTTGACAAACAATACACAGATATAAACATCATGTGTTCAGAAAGATCTGGAATACTCATTCGTATAATTAATAATTTGCTCCTTTGGGTTATTCTTCAGGGCAGCCTACACACAGCAGAGGGAGTGTGGCCCTTACCACAAACCTTCACCACCTCTGCAGTGCGATATCAACTGGAGCCCCAGTTTTTCCACTTTGGCTACCGAAGACAATCAGCCGCACAGAGGGGCTGTTCTGTCCTGGATGCTGCGTTCAAGAGATACTTTACTCTCATATTCCCAAACAGCACTGCTGGTAAGTGATGTTGAATGGCGTAATGGGATGAGAAATAGGCTATGTAATAATTTTAGCCCTGTCAGTACTTAATCAGCTGGACCTGAAATGCCATATTCACTGCCATATTTGTACAAATACATATCAACAAAAGCTGTATAACAGTTTTTCATTGCTATTTGATTGTCTGTATTTTGTATATGTTTTAGCAATAATACATTTTCAACCTTATAATTATAAATGCACATGGTTAGAGAGGGCTCTGTAGTTTTGCTTTCAGTGTTTTGTTGCCTTCATGAATGCCCTTTGTAAAGACAACAATTCACCAGTCAGCCAGCCTAAGCCTTGATGTAACACTCTCTATAACAATAGACAGCACTACACATTTTCTTGTTTGGCATGTCAACAAGATTATTATTATTTTTTGTGACATAAAGGATATATTTACATCGCTTTGAAATGCCAAACAACCACAATAATTACACTTTTGACCAATAGGGAATGGTAAACTGCGATTCATTGTGGATGAACCATTTACTGTTGAAATCAGCGTTGATCATCATGATTGTGAGAGTTACCCAAATGAGGACATGTCTGAAAGATGTAAGTGTAAGCATACATAGATCACAGCATATAATGTATGATACAGTGGTGAGAGCTGTAACAGCTGCACATTATAGAAGTTTATTTTATTTTTATTTTTTTAGACAATCTAAGCGTCTCTGCTGGACAAGCACGTTTGAATGCAGAAACTGTGTGGGGTGCTTTAAAAGGTAATTATTATTAATACATTTGATAAAAGCTTTTGTGTTGGTGATGGCAAATGTCTTGTGCACATATTAATGTATGTTTTTTTTATTGTTTAAACACAGGTTTGGAAACCTTTAGTCAGTTGGTGTATGAAGATACTGCTGGCTCAGTAAGTTAAACTCTAAAGTTTCAATTCATTAGGTCTGTGTGGTAATTACATCTGCAGCTCTCCAGCCCATCAGCTGTAGATCACTGATGTAAATAAAAATGGACCAAGCGACTTAATTCATTTCTTCAAAATCAAAGCCATGTTATCAGTTTATGTGGGTGCTATGTTGAATGTTTGTGGCCAAAGTCTGTACACAAGGAACTTGGGCTGTGCCATCAGCCTTACCTAATCACCACCGTCCAAACTCTTTAACAGGCTGTCAAAGAGTCAATCGAAGTGCCGCATGCCACATTAAAAAAATAAAAAATAAAACTAGAGAATTTGCATTCCCTGCGAACATGCAAGTGTGAATGCTTCTTGTTGAAGATCTAGCTGAAAAACGGCAGAAATTAGCTAAAAAGCATGCAGAAATTTAGCTGAAAAGGAAGAACAAGCAGAAGCAGAAATGATCTTAAAGAAACTGACCCCCCCAAACCAAAACAAAAACAAAACAAAAAACAAACAAACAAACAAAAAAACAGCCGAATAGTAGCTAAAGAAATGTAGAAAGAAGCTTAAATTTCCAAAAGGATTTGAAGTGAGCTGAATTGTGCTCACTAAATCTGAAAGAGGCAGAAATTAGTACAATACAGTTTAAGTTATATGAAAAAAGCTTTAATTGGCCAAAAATATCTGAATACTGTAGTAGCGAATACAAACAGAAATTAGTTTAAATTACCAGAAGGAAATGGGTGGATTTAGTTGAAAAAGTTGAAATTAGCAAGAGTTAAATAATCTAAATAATGGAACATACAGCAGCTAGGTAGAACTTATGTGAACCAACAAAAATCTATGCCTGATACAAATTGTCTGAGAATATTTTTAGTTTTAGTCAGGAAAATGTCACTTGTTTATATGAGGCGCGGGCTTGAAATGCTATACCCTAACTAGCCAGTAGGGGGTGCCAAAGTCTGCATACTGTGAAGCTGGACCTGGCACGAGTTGAAGGTGGAAGAGGACCAGCATCCGTACAGGCTGGTCCTACGGTAATATACATAGTGCAGACTGTGGTTCCAGAAAAACAAAACAAAACAAAACAAAACAAACAACAAAACCAGCAGCTTCCTTACCTTAAACAGGTCCTGCTGTTTCCAACTTTCAAATCATGAGAACAAAGCCTTGGCAAGTATTGTAAAACATGGGGTGGGAAATGGTTGTTCTTTGTGACTTCAACCTCCAGCTTCCAGTACAGTGTCTAGTTGTGTTGATGGTGTAGCTCTTAATCATTGTTTCTGTTGTTTTTTTTTCCTCTTTTCAGTATTTCATAAATAAGACTGACATCGAAGACTTCCCCCAGTTTCCGTACAGGGGGATTTTACTGGACACATCACGCCATTATTTACCTGTGCAGGCCATTTTGAAAACCCTGGTAATACTCAGATAACACATTTTCAACTTGGGGCTTCTGCTGAATTGATTTCATATACACTGGATTTACATATTTTTCTCAATAGGATGCTATGGCTTACAGTAAGTTTAATGTGTTTCACTGGCACGTTGTTGATGACCCATCCTTCCCTTACCAGAGTCAAACATTTCCAGACCTTTCTGTTAAGGTATGTTAACTGGAGAGAGCTGTTAATTTAACAAGTGCTTTCTTTGAAGCGTCCCGAGATTATTTTTGTTGGGAACGGATCAACTGCATGTGAATGAAAGCGTGCTGGAAATCAACCTCTGCTCTGACCATAGACCTCTGGATTTAATTCAGGGGGCTTTCCATCCAGTGACTCACATCTACAGACAGTCGGATGTGAGAAGAGTGATCTCATATGCCAGGATGAGGGGAATAAGAGTCCTTCCAGAGTTTGATACTCCAGGCCACACACAATCTTGGGGAAAAGGTAAAGCTACGAGTCAGAATGAGTAGCACTTAAAACATGTTTAACTAGATCCAGATCTCAAACGTGAGTGCCATAAAACACATTAGAATCTGAATAATGTTGATTTTTGAACGTGTTTCTGTCTTGACCCTTTCATGAACTCCAGATCTGTCCATCAGCGTGATCCACCAACAGCTGCAGTGGTCTGTCGCCAGTCTAACTGTAAATGGTCTCAGCTAATCCACAGCGGCCAACACAAAAATGACTATAACTCAGTCAGTTTCACAGACACTGAGCTCAAATTGGATGTGGTAGTAGCTGAGAGTCATTCACAACACACACACTCTGAGCATGACATCTTGTGATTTTGCATGAGAGTGCACAGAGCATTCATCTTTTCTAGATTTGACCAAATCAGCTACATCTCCATCCCTTCTCTGCTGCATTAGATCATCTTAGTATGTAAGGCGGCAGGTGATGGGTATTACTTCAAGGATTGCTTGTCTTGCTTGTCTCTATGTGTCCCTGTGGTGGACTGGAGACCTGTCCAGGGTGTCCCCCACCTCTCACACAGTGACTGCTGGATTTGGGCACCAGTGACCCCGTGACCCAGACAGATAGACAAACAGACAGACAGATAGACAGAAAGACTGAATGTAAATAACACTGGTCTCCCTGGGTTTCTCAGGTCAGTCTGACTTGTTGACACCCTGCTACAGACTGGGTGCTCCTGCAGGCACCTTTGGACCTGTGAACCCAGCTTTACCATCCACCTACCCCTTCATGACATCACTGTTTAGGGAAGTGGCTTCAGTGTTTCCTGACTCCTATGTCCACTTAGGAGGGGATGAGGTTGACCATTCTTGTTGGTAGGAGAGTTAACCATTGAAAATTACATCACATTGTAAAATTTACGTAAACAACAAGACACTAATATTTACCTTTAAAGTGTTTAACTTATCCAAATTATAAGTAAATATTAATTCATAAAGCATTAGTGTAAATGTCTCCTACTTCTTTCCGTAGGAGATCAAACCCTTACATCCGTGCATTCATGCAGAAGATGGGATTTGGAGTTGACTTCTTTAAACTGGAAGCTTTCCACATGGATAAGTAAGCTACAAGGGGAAACACATTTATAGGAAGTTATGAGAAAAATAACACATTTATTGACACACTAATGCATACATGTTTCAACAGAATTACAAACATCACATCAGCTCTCAACAAGACGTCTGTTGTGTGGCAGGAGGTTTTTGACAACAATAAACAAGTGAGTACACTCCAATAAATAACTTCTGTTATTATTGTATTTTAGGGTTAACTTAGTTTGTGAGTTTATATACAGTACAGTATATATATAATTTCAGCAAATGCATTTTCAAATGCACAGCACTAACCTTCAAATGTCTCGCTCCGATTAAACTGAGGTTATAACTGGGAGTCAGTCTGCCTGTTGCATTTCATGGAGCTAATTGTCTGAAAATGTTTAATATATGACCCCCGCGACCCAAAAAGAAAGAAGCGGGTAAAGATAATGGATGGATGGATGTTTAAAATTTAAGAATTATTTTAACAATAGTAGTACTAGTAGTGAGTGATCTTTTTTCCCATTTTAAAACAATTGGATCCACAGAAATGTTTTTTTAATGAATATTTAAACAGTCACATGTTTATACAACCGAAACAAAATGAACATTTTGTGGCTTAAATAGATTATTATTTTTGAGCATTAAAGACTGAGCTACATATTATATGCATTGTTTCTATAATAAGTCATTTTAAAGTTGTCAGATTTATTGGTTTAAAGTGAAGTAGTTGATTAATGTTTAGATGAGTGTCGTCTGATGACGTCAAGCTAATTTCATCTAACGTTGTGAAGCTTTGTGTTGCAGCACCGTTCTCTGTCAGTGGTGGAAGTTTGGAAACAGGGTTGTTACATGTGTGAAGTACGCAGGGTGGTTACAGCTGGGCTCAGGGTGATTCTGGCCTCTCCGTGGTATCTGGACCTGCCAGGACCCACACACAACTGGGCCCGCTACTACACTGTGTGGCCGCTTGCCTTCAAGGGTCAGGACGAAAAAAAAAAACCTGTGCTAAACTTGTGTGTTAAGTTTTGCTGAAGTTTTTTTTTTTTTTTGCCTCAGTGAATTGTTTTCAGAGAAATGTGATTAGCAGAACCATTAAAATACGTGTTGTTCTCAGATCAACCACAAGGTGGCAGCAAACACAGCTGTTTCTGCATCATTGATGCTGCATCCCATGAAGCGCATACTGTACACTTTATTATATTTAAGGAACCTTTTTATGGCAACATTTTATCTTATTTAACCAATATTTACTCGTTTTAGAATGCTTGTGGGATTATTGAAGTAAGGCCTCATTTAAGAAGTATCATTTATAAATGTTGCTTTGTATTTTTACTGAACTCTGTATTTAATGTGTCTGCAAAAAAACAAAAGAGAAAGTTTACTGTCCTACTTTATGCCAGACTGTCATGGGGACTTTGACAATATTCAAGCTCATCAGAAATTAAGAGTTTGTTGAGCGGTTTTGCACACATCTCTAACATAATCTGTAAATGGAGCATCTCAAGCTCAAGGACAATGGCTAGAAAAAAATACATGTCAACTATTTTTCTGAATAATACTTATGTTTTTATTAAAATAATGAACATTTTTTTGGAGTCAAGAAGTGCATGAATTCCAAAGCTGCCCAGTCGCGTCGATGATGCTCGTTTTTACTGTCAGGGTTTTATTTTAGTCTGTTTGTTCATTAATTCAGAATTGTCACCATTTGAAAAAAGTTCAGCACTTACAATTTAGCACTTGGTGACGTTACAATAAAAAAAAGTTAAGCTAGAAATGGCAATTGAAATAAACTGTAAAAAGTTGTTAATTGCTTCAAAGCAAGAGCTCTCGTTTGAATATCAGAGGCCTTTTTTGATTATTTGGTGTATTCAAACATTAAGTGTTGTGTGTTTCTGGGTTGACCCTGTTATGAACTTTTCATAGTCACTGTAGCCCCGCCCCTTTCAACAGCTGGAATAGTCTTTTACAAATTGTCCTGGAGTTTCTGATTTTCAAGCTTGCGTGAGTTTCTCTTCTTCTGTCCACAGTGGACTGAGCATAGGAAGCTCCAAGTCCTTTTAAATACATTTTCACATTGAAATACTGTAAATATATTAAAAAGGAATGTTTTGCCAAGACTTTCAGAATATTTACAGCCTGCAAGTGTTGAATTAATGTCAAGAATCTCCTCAGCTCTTGCTTGATGGTTTCCAGGAGAACTGAGTTCTTATAAACCAGCGTCGATCACTTTGATCGGCCTTAAAAGACGGGCACCCCTCGATTGTTGAAGGTCTTCAACTTTTCAAATCCTCACACCAACCAGATGTGCTCTGGAGTCCCAAGCCGGATTTTTGTTTTTGTTTTGTTGTTGTCTTCTCTCTCACACACAGCAAAATATCACAGAACGGACAATTTGTTTTGGCCAGGTTTACACACCTGGAAGGGGTTTCGGCTGTTTTTTGTAAAAATAAAATAAAATAAATAAAATAAATAAACTGGTCTATAGATATTTCTAATTAAAAGGAGAGGCGTAATATAGAGACACAGTGGAATAATTAGTAGACTAAATAAAAAGACCAGTTTAAACACAAAGTCATAAGTTTGGAATTGAGCTGCTGTGATGAATCTGCTGTGAGGTTTTTGTTTAATGGCAACTCACACAATCCATTAAAACCTATTGTTTTATTCATTAATGTTTAATTTTTCGCTGCTTCTCAGGAACAGAGGAGCAGAAGAGGCTGGTTATTGGGGGTGAAGTCTGTTTGTGGGGGGAATACGTGGACGCCACCAATCTCGCTCCACGACTCTGGTAAAAACATTTAAAGCTTGAAACACTTTAGAGTAAAATATGTGGAGTAAGAATCTAACAATTTAAGAACTGTCCTAAAATAAAACAACAGGCCGAGAGCTGGTGCTGCTGCAGAGAGGCTGTGGAGCAACGAGAAGCAGACCTCCAGCGTGGAGCGAGCTTTTCCTCGACTGCAGGACTTCCGATGCAGACTCCTGAGGTACGTTTGGCCCTTGAAGCATCAGAGTTGAAATACTTTATGAACATGTTGTTCTAACGTCTGCTTTTCATTCTGCTCCACTCCCGCTTCAGACGAGGGGTCCAAGCAGAGCCTCTGGACGTGGGACACTGCACACATGAGTACCAAGGTGTCTGAAGATGGGTGACATGCGAGTGTTTTGGGGGTTTGAGCAAAACAAATTCAGGATTTTAGTTTTAGTTACGAAACATCGAAGAAGCACAACTTGGTTTTGTGTTTTTTTTTTTTTTAACCTTAAAGAAAAGAACCACAGTCTTTTCCAAGGAGCTATAAACTTTCATTTAGTTTTTACAATGGTCAAATTTTAAATACATACAATTTTGTGTAACCACACTTAATTATTTAAAAAAGTGTAGTGAAATGTTAAACTTATATTGAGGCATTTCAGTTTACCCAATTTCATTATTTCTGTAAAAGACAATAAAATTTTACCAGTGTATTTATCAAGTACGTGTGTCTTTTTCTATTTTTGTTTTTGTTCTATTGAAGAAATCACAAAGTTGTTTAAACCCAGCGTTTTGAGCCATTTTATATGTCTGAACAAAATTATTCCCACGTGTAACAAAGAAAACACAAGACATAAAGTTTGTTCATTTGAAAATATGAAGTCTTTTTGTTTGAGTACCACGTGCTGGACACCAGTGGACATGATGACATTTGATTTAGAAATGCTGATTAAATGACAAACAGGAATAAAAAGTAAAGGAAACAAGGGAAGGATAACAAATTTAAAGGTTTTCTTTGGAGACATTTTGAAGCTTTATCATAAAAAATTAAAAAAATGAGCATCACCCACTTAGTGTCATGAGTTATTAAAGTTTATTTTTACGAAGGCCACCAAGACTAAACCTCACCAAGTCTGTTCTCTAAATACATGTATAACATAAGTTCAGCGCCATCAAACAACTGTAATAGAGTATTCTTTATGCAGACTCACTTCTTTCAGGTTGTCTGACCAGGACAGCAATGCAAGTTATAGGAAAATATACAATAAAATAATATTTAACCAAAATTAAATGACAAGTGTCAGTAAGATGTGTGGAAACAAGCCAAGGAGAAAAGAAGCAGGAGCATGACAGTCATGTTACTTTGACAGGACGAAATGTTTTCTGATAAATTACACATTGTTTTTTTTTAACCCTTTGTGCCTGTTGTAGGAAAGCAGCTGAACTGCTGGTTGACTGGATGTCCTGTCTCTCTGCTGCAGTTTGCAGCTCTATAAATATTCCAGCATCTCTGACTCATATGGCTTTACTCCATTATAATCTGCTCCGCTTCCACCTCTCCTGATCACACTTTCATCAGTGACACAATCTTCTTGTGATGCTAAACTCTCCTTTATGTTAGAATTGCATTTATAAGTTGTGAACGGCAATTTTAACTCATTCTGGCCCTTTATTTAGCAAGTTCACCTCAATTAAAAAAAAGCATTTACAGCAAATGGAAGGTGTAGTCACCAACATGAGATAAATCACTTAAAGGTCCACTGACATGATATTTGAACTTTGCATAAAATGGCACAACATATATATCTTGTATCATTCAACTATG
>JARVGQ010000002.1:27305382-27316670 GCA_031762355.1 Hypsolebias martinsi | reverse complement strand
CCCCCCCCCCCCCCAATGAGTCCCAAGCAGGATGTGTTCATGAATAAACTGCTTAAAAAACTATATTGCCATTGTTCCATGTTTGCTATGAGCCGTCAGGTTTCATTGATGAGTATAAAAATTCTGACATGAAAACTAAAGAGTTCTTGTTCAAATGGAAAATATTAATGATCATGTTTGGAAGTTTGCCAACCTTTAAATTGATCACTTGATGTAATGAAGCAGCTTAATATTTGAAGAAATGTGCTCTTCTGTGTCCTCTCACAGCCCAAATACATGTTAGGTCTCTCCCACCTCTCAGTGAGCTGGACATGGGCACCAGCGACCTCTGCTACCCAGAAAAGAAGAAGTGGGTAAAGATAATGGATGATAGAAGGAGGACGCTCAAAACAACCAGATCAGCTTCATGACTCTGGTCAAAGGTAACAATAAAACGGTCAACACAAACAGAGCCCTCATGTTCTGTAAATTTACTCTAAATGTTCCATCCATCATCTTTACCTGCTTCTTCCTTTGTGGGTTGCAGGGGTCACTGGTGCCCATGTCCAGCAGTGACTGTGCGAGAGGCGGGGGACACAGCGACACATAGAGACAAACAATCATTCACTCCCTCGCTCACACCTAACATACATGTTTTTGGTCTGTGAGAGAAAACCCACACATGCACGGAAAGAACATGCAAATTCCACCCAGAAAGGTCCTTGGACCGGGATTTGAACCCGGGCAACCTGCTCGCTGAGCAGCAGCAGCTCCAACTGCACCACCGTGCTGCCCTACTCTAAACGTTGCTACCAAAAAAATAAGAGTTCTGGGTTCATCTGAAGCTCGTCTACAACTTTTCTACGTCAAACCTTACCGCTACTTTTTTGTCCATGTCAAAAGTTAATTGCGAAGCTCTCGAAATCCCACAAATAAATACATAAATAAATAAATAGACTTTGGTATATGTTACCATGTGTGATTGGCAAAGACACCTGTGCTTCCCCGTGTCCCCCTTTCATGATTTATGTTTTATTTTGGTCCTTTGAGTTTTGTCCTGTGTGTTCCCTATGTGCCAGTTTTCACTCTCACCCACAGTCTCACCAGTTCAGTTATCACTCACACCGGTTCCTAATTTACAATCATCCCAGGTGATTCTTCTTTCCACTCACCCTCTGTCCTACTTAAACAGGCTCTCGTCACTGCCTCACCAATGGTTCATTGTCTTGGCCACCCACCCACCTCCGTGCTCCTTGCCTTTGTGTTGCTGCCATGTCAGCCTTTTGTTTTCTTGTTGTTAAAATAAATAAGTTAAAATTTACTTCAAGCTCTTCGTGTCTGCTTTCAATTGGGTCAAAACTTCCCCAGCTGTGATAGAAGCTAAAGAACGTCAGTGTAAAAACCTATTGTTCTTTAGGTCTTCAAATGTAGTTTTATTTATTTTATCATTCTTTTAATTTGCCATGAGATAGTATTCTGCCCAGTCACACTTATGTTTTATTTCACAATTGTTTCTCATGGAGTATATCTGGTAACACATCAACACAATATTCTGTGTACAGCCTCATAACATCATGAAAACGGAGGCTGTGAAATATTTATTAAAGGGCTTGTCATGAACCATTTAGATCTTTGTTTTAGGATGGAAGAAGTCTTGGCCTCACCCTAACTTGCTAATTGATCACGTCAGAATTAAACTCTTACCGAGACCGTTCAGTCATCCATCTGCTGCAGGTAAGATAATGACTGCTCAGAAACTTTCCTTAGAATAACACTTCAAAGTTTGTCCTTTGTGATAAAAACAGGTATGAAAATAAACAAACTAGTGTTTGGGATGCTTTTGGAATATTCACTGTCTGAGACGATCTGTTTCATCAAGTGTTTCCTTTCCTTCCTCCCTGAAAGATCACTTTTATCTGACTGGACAACAGCTGGAAGCCTGCCTGTGGAAACACCCAGAGTGCATCACTTGCACAGGGTTCACTTTGTTGCAACTATTAAAGAAAAGGCTTGTGGTTGAGATTTAATTTTAGCTCTGGTTCTAACAACTCACCACATTTCATATATTTCAACTCACTGATTATTTTTATGGATCTAAAGGTTTATAGATGAATGATTTGCAAATCAGACTGTAATCTCACCAACTCTCAGCCAGCGTGATAGAAATACATTTTTAATGCACTTTTTACAGGCAAGAAAAAATATTCAGTTTATCAAAAATATACAGTCAATCCTCAGAAATGTATTAGGGTGGATAGTTTATGACAAAACGTCCCCACAATTGAATCCAAAATGGTTGTAAATGTCCACTTTTCTCACATATTCCAGCCGTAACTTGTGTCCACCCTCACATGGACAGTTGTCCTGTCTATCTTTATCAATGTCAGAGCCCTGAAGTGCATTAGTGCATGCAGGATGTGTCTGTACTGGTGTTCATGTGTCCTCTGAAGCAGGCGTCCTCGCTCATCACCTGCAGAATACAGCCGGAGTGTATTGATTATTCTGTTCATGGATGCAGAATTAAAGGCTGTTCTTCCTGCCTGACTGGTTTGAGTGGTCATCATGGCCAGTGTGGTCCACCATCATGAGAAGATCCACAGCAGAAGAGTCTTCCTTGAGCTTTTTTGCTGGATAATCATATACAGGTGCAGTAGATGACGTGTTCAGCTGCAAAGCAAGGAGCATGCACATGACAAACCAGCCTCACTGTTTGATCTGCAAACATCTCTGTCTGAGTTTAAGTTGTGCAGTATCACATGTTCAACCGGCTGTGCAGCACCACCTGGTAGACAGAGGAAGATCAATGAACTGACTCGGCTACAATCAAATTCTCACTTCTGTTGATCGAGTTAGCATCTTTTCATATCGCCTGCTGCACCGAGTCACAATTGCAGAAAACCAAGATGAGGCGTCTTATCAGATATTCCAAGATCTGATTAGAGCAAAACGATTTGCCAACACTGTAATTACTTCAATCTGGAGCCAGTGAAACCATCCTCACATCTCATTGGGTATTCACATGCACTGCATTCACTCATTCATACATCTGCAAGAAAAAGAGAAACCTACTATCGACAAATACATAAAAAATATGTTTGTTAAATCGTAAGATTGCCCTCATTTCTAAACTTATAGAAAGGAAGGAGATGTTTTAGAAATTGGATGCTGATTTAGAGCGAGTTAGAAGGAAAATAAAAAAATAAAAGTGTGACATTTGTGCTCAGGAATATTACTGCCACAGCAGGGCAGCAGTCCATTAAACTAATCCAATATGGTAGAATGAGATTTCCAGATCAAGCTGCATTCAATGCATAATTTATTGGTTGGGAAAAAGCACCAGTGGCTAAAGACTTGCTTCTGTTTTCAGGAAATAAAAAATAAAAATAATAAAAAAGACAGGGCTTCACAAACAGTGATTATGCCGCAGGCCTCGCAAGAGGCTCCTTCATTTAAGGACTCGGCACAAATCAATCTTTACGAGCATCATAAAAGATGGTGAAAACCAGGGGCTCCCTGAAGTCAGGTTCACCCATAGAACCTGTCCTTTATACACCACAGACAGGCAGCGTTGGACTGATTTAACCTGAAACACTCAGTCTGGTTTAAGGCACCCCTGTTAGTAAGAAATAAAATCAAATAAATCCACAAGATAAATAATTAAAGGTATTTTTTGCCTTGATGACAGATTTTACTAAACTGAAGCTGCTTTTATGTTTGGTTTGGAATGAATGTACAAGTTTCCAATAATTAAATTAACTTTAACACTTAAAAACAAAATAGTTTTACCAATTAAAATATATTAAAAAGACAAATAAAACAATTATTCGGTTACAAAATGAACAGCAAAACTAGTAAACAGATCTACCAAATCACGGTTTAAGCCCTTTTATCTTTATTGATTCTTAATAAAGCAGGAAATTATGTCTTTTATTTTAAAACCTATGTTGTATTTATTTTTATTTGTTGAATTTGATCATCATTTTGTTGTAGTTTTGCTGATTTTTCAAATGATTAATTGAATCATTTGATTAAATTAAGTAGTCTTATTGCTATTTAGAAACTTTGACTTCAAATAAAAACATCATTAGTGCCATTTTAACAACTAAAAACTTCATTAACATTTAAACAAAGCAAATAGAGCATAATTATTCTTTCTCATCTTTAAAACTCAAGCTGATCCTATTATAAAATATTTCCCTCTAAGATTGATTTTGATGTCCTGATTATTTCAGAGCTTTGTTGTAGTTTTTGTTTCAGTAAAAATTCAGAAAGAGCTGAGATTGCACAAAACTAATCATTTTTATTTCTTTTTTGTGTCTTTATTTGAGGCATGCTGTACTAAACGCCCAACATGAATATGATAAAGCCCTTAATTTTTCACATCTCTGCTGAAACCTTTAACACAAACACTCTGGCTGGCTGCAGAGAATGTAAAATGATCTGCACAGCTACACAGACTGGGTAAAGAAAGCATGGATTATTCATGTCTATTCCCACAGTGCAAACACCTCCTTTTTGATGGATTTTGCCCGGAGCGCTTCTTTCCACTCAATACCAACAGTCCCAGTCAGCTCTGCCCCACGCTGCACCGCACAGCCTAGATGATGAGCTTTACCAGAATCACAGACGGAGCCGGCGGCTCGTCTCCTCGCTGCTCTCAGACATGATGCTGCTGTGTGGTCCGAGGAGAGCCTAAATTTAGAGGATCAGGAGGAGGCAGCAGTGCAGAGAGGGAGCAGGAGCTGAGAGCTGATGTGAGCAGAGAGGAAGTTACATGCTCAGAGTCTAAATGTCTGTACAAATCTGCTGATGGCTTCTGGATGATGCAGGAGATGAATTTACTGCTTGTATATTTCTGAAGCAGAAATGTTCATGTCTCTTTGAGCCTCACCTGGATCCACTCCCGGTGGGAGGTTGAGGAGCTGCTGAGGTGTTTGGAAGGAAGTAAAGCTCAGACTGTCAGTCATTTCCACCACTGCAGACAGAAAGAAACACCCCAAACTAATTTTATTTGTTTATAACCATGTCTTAGTGGATATGTGACAATTTAAAATAACATTTAAAACATAGTAACTGAAGGGTAAGCATTATTTAAGGGAATACATATCACCTTCTGCCTTTCAGAACAGTTTTAAACTAAGATCTTCTCTCATGTTCCAGAGACCCCCACGATAAGTGAAAAACTGCAAAGTTACACAATATTTATTTTAGTAGTTTTATATATGTTAAGGCTTAAACCCTTCCCACGCTCTTGCAATGTTCTAAACCAGGGGTCTGCAACCTTTGTGATCAAAAGAGCCATTTCTGCCCCTTCGTTCACTAAATTAAACGCGGCCAGAGCCACAAAACTTGATACAATTATCATTATCAACTGGTGGCCCATGGGCCACTTCAAGTTTGTTAAAGTGGGCTTTTCTGGCCAGTAGGTGTGAAATTATAAAACTAAAAACATCCAATGATTGTTAACATTTATTGATATTTTTACATTTTGAGACAAAAGAATAGACTGGATTCCATCCATCCATCCATCCATCCATCCATCCATCCATCCATCCATCCATCCATCCATCCATCCTTACTCGCTTCTTCCTTTTCGGGTTGCAGGGGGTCACTGGTGCCTATATACAGGTCACAAGACCATAAGACTGGATTCTTGTAAATAATATTTATTTATGTACTTTTTTTTTGCCTATTTTTAAAACTAAAACAATGAACTGTGCAGGCATATGTGATTTAGTTTTTAATTGTGGAGAAACTGAGTATTCTTCTTCGAAGAAATAGAACATAAAGTTAAAGGGAGTATAATTTACTCTGTGTATTAGTACTATCCACATATTTGCAAAGGAAATGACAGGAAAACTACTAAAACTAGTCATTTTTGTTGTGGGTATAACATTCAATAAAATTTAGCTTTATGGTAGTTTTGGCTTGAAAGAGCCGCTGCGGAGGGACCAAAGAGCCGCATGTGGCTCTAGAGCCGCAGGTTGCAGACCCATGTTCTAAACTCTTAAATCTACGTCATTTTAACAACATATGTATATGTACTGTACGGTAGCTACTGCTAAATGTTGTATGAGTACTCACCAGCTCTGCAGAAGCTTGGTTTCGGTCAAGCTCTGTTCGGTTCAGCTACCCTGCAGCATGATGATGCCCACTGTCCTGTCCAGGTTGATGTGCACGTGCTGCCACTCCAGGAAGTACACTCCACATGCAAGGCTGTCCAGGATGTAATCTATCACCTTGGCCTGGATCTGGACCAGCACCATGCTACCAGAACCAGGCCGGACTCTGCCACTGTCTGCATGTTCCCTGCAGCCCCCAAGATCTGGGTCACACTGAGTCCAGATCAACTGCAGCTCAAGTGAAGATACAACTTGAAGGATGAGTTCAGATTCAGGATTATTTTCAACTTTCCTGCCAGTTCTGTGAGTTTAATAGACAGATTGTTTCATCTGACTTTGCGCTGCTAAACTTTCCCTCCATTTCGGCGGAAAGAAGTGGCCGGATGCACTGTTGGCTTCTGGGTAGTGTAGTTCTTTGGACTGGCATTACAGTATAGGTTTATTGAAAGAACACCACAAAATGGCAGCACCTGTCAGAAGTATTTTTTTCGTTAACTTTTTATCTGGTACCGTCTCAGTCATGTGAATAATATTAAAGTTGAAAACTCGTTGAAAACTCGTTGAAAACTCGTTGAAAAACTGCGAAAGAGCGAGTCCGCAAAAGTCAAACTTTGAAGTAGCGAGGGACTACTGCATTTGTAATATTGAGTGACATTTGTTGCGTTGGTTAAGTTTGATTAGCTGTGGCAGCTTTACAACAATCTGTTGCAGGTGTACATCCAGTTTTTACTTTCTGAAAGTTTCATTAAAATCTGTCCAGTTGTTCATGAGATATTTTGCTAACATGAGAGACAAGAAAATACAGTAAAAACACTTCTGCCCTTCAGACTTCAGTGGCGGGTCATGATTCCTATGAGTTTTCAAACACCTACAAACAACAAATTTAAGGAATTTCTGGAAAAAAAATAAGAAGCTCAAGCATTTATTGATGATCTCAGCTTGTGGTACTAAAAAAACTTTCCCTCCACATGAACCCTGAACTGAGCGTGAACCTGAGATCTGTTTTTATTGTCAATATAAAAAGCCTGTCTGCAGACAGCATGAACCTTTGCCCACATTCTCTCGGCCCTGGTGTTTCAAAGCGATGAAAACTAAAGAAATCTATCACGATGTGATTTCAAATGTTTAAAACGAATGTTGCCTGAAGCTGTCCACACCCCAGACAGCGTGCACACTGTCTGGTTCACTCATGAGAACCTGAGTAAAACTGAGATTTTGCACTCCTCACAGGCTGTCTGAGCATTCAGGAGGTGAGACGGATGGCAAATGAACTCATGCAATGGTCAAATAACCTTTCAAAGCACCTTAGCAACTGTTCAAATCCTTCACGCTGTGGTTCTGATTGTCAACCCGTGACTCCACTGTCCTCCAATGAGCTTGCTTTGCTGCAGAGGGGAGGTGGCAGCGAGGCTTGAACAAAGAGAAAGGCTTTCAGAAACGTTCAGTATTCCTTGCACATTTGCTGCTATCACTCTTCACGCTCACTGAAAGAGCTATTTAGCGTTGTGTGTAATTACTGCTTCACCTGACAGGCAGAAAGTGTGTTGCACAAAGGAGCACGTCCACGCTCGACAGTCGGCCTTACAACAGCCCTGGTGCACTAATTTTCATTATTCAAACGTATCAGACATTTTCTGATAAACCACAGTCGCATCAGTTCCTCAACAATCTGATTTTTTTTTTTTTTGTCTTCAAGTTTCAAACTTCAGAAATACAAACAGGCTAAAGTAATTAACATATTTCTCCTGTTGCGTGCGATAACTGGTTTGCCACCATAAACAGTGGTATTTTTTGAGGCAGCACCTCACATCTCTTTCGTTAAAACTGACCTCATTCTCACAAACCTCACCAAGAAAGTTAAAATGCTCGATTTCCACAAAAGATCTTTGTGAAACATTACACGGAGTCTGCTGCATGAGCTGAAATGTGCCTCAATTGATCAAAAAGATGTTTAACATGCATTTCTGCTCGTTTTAGCCAAGGGTTATTTTAGACCCTGTTCATGGTACTCAGTAGTCCTTAAATGTGATCTCAGCTTGTGTTACAAAGAAGAAGAATAAACTATTATCATTAATACTGTTTTTTTTTTTTTTTTTTTTTTTCAAATGGTCAATACTGACAGGCTGCCAATGAGTTTCAGCAGAAACACAGAATATAAAACGTTACGTGCTCATTGTTTTGTTGGAGACTTCCTGCAAGAGAAAGAGACATGTTGGACGTTGAACAAGACGATGGGTCGGCTTGTGCGCTTTAACGTAATGCTGCAGGTGTAATGTTTCAGTTATTCCTTCAAGGGATCATCTACTTGCAAATAATAATAATAATAATAATAAAAACCTGATTCCTATAAAATTAGGATTATCTGATATACAGTACTAATTGTTCACTTAAACTCAGGGTGGAAACATGAAATTTGTCACTGGAAAGACTCACTTTTAATAAGTAGACTCTTCAGATGAGAGGTTTTTTATTTTTATTTTTATTTTTATTTTTTGTAACATTCACTAATACCTAAAATGAAAAAAGAAGAAAGCAATTAGCTGGTACAGCTTGCTATTTAATCGACAGTCCAGTGTTGCAAAGGACTAAAATTAATAATAAACAAACAAAAAAAAATATAAACATGAATAGTTAAAAGCATATACCTGTATTTTTTTGTTTGCTTTCTCAAAATTATACTAAAATAAAAATAATTTAAGACAAAACACATCATCAGCAGTCTGAATATGAGAAATTGAGCTCACCTAAAGTGACATAAACTTTACTTGCAGGCAGTTCTTCCTAATTTCCAGCACAAAATACAGACAGCATCAGGAGACATGTTTAAAAATGTCCATATGTTACTTTAATCTCGCTGTTAGGGGATGTTCTGTGTCAAGATATGTCATTATAATTGTTTCAGGTAGGCTTTCTGGAGGTCTTCTCACCCAGTCAAATAAATCCTTGTTCTTGACTTTACAGAAACAATTTACCACGATTTATTTAGAATGCTCTTAAATTGTGTCATAAAAAACATTTGATGTCAGAAGCCTAAAAGTGAAGGGAATGGCTGCATCCAGTCTGTCTGTTGTGGAGGAACTGAACGCAGCACTGCAGACCCACTTGAAGAGCTTATAATATAACTTCTTGTTATTTTTAAACACAAACCAAAAGGCTGGTGTGGCAGCAAATCCAAAAACTGTTTCCTGGTAATGCGACATGGCATGAGAACTGGTGAATGAGGGAGAACTGAAGGAATAAAAGGGTGGAGGCTGATGTAGCTGCAGCTGTGACTGAAGGAACTCGTGAAGTGGAAGAGAGGAACACAAGGAAGTAAAACCACAATGCAAGGGGACAAAATAATGAACCAAATAAACAGAAAAGAACAGAAAACTGTCACCAAACAACCTAAAAGAGATGGTGACACATTTATGGGGTTGGACATCAGGCAGGAGTAAAAACATTTCAGTCACACAGAATCATTACGACCTGCTTCTTTACAAACCTATAAAAAAGAGAACACGTTTTTGTAATTTATTTCATAAAGAAATGAATTTAAACCATCTTGATCTTTGTTAGTGAATTCCGTATTCAGTTAAGTAGCTTAATGTGTAATGTATTAGAGTTAGAACAATTAGAAAGAGTTATTCTTTTGTTTCGTTACTTGAGGTTTAAGTTGAAGTTTAGGTTGGAGTTAAAGTTGAAGTTTAATATTACTTGGAGTTTAACATTGTTTGAATTAATTGTTTGAAAAAGGGACAGATACTGTATATTAAGATTTTTTCTTTTTTCTACTGCCTTTCATTTTATATTTTGTATTCTTATCATTTATGGGATTGTTTTTTTAATGAATAATCTTTTAAATAAATAAGATAAATAAATAAATATTCAGAGGAAAACACTTTCACCATGAGAACTTCTATCTTTTGCTTTAGTTTTATTCTCAGTTATAAGATATAAATATCACAGAATAAGAACATGCAATCAGCAGATAGTTATTAACATGCCACAGACACAATCTGCAACTGAGCCCACACAACATTACTCTATGATCCGATCCTATTTGGAGGGGTTGAACTCTGAAAGCTCTCACTCCCTGCAGGAGAGCGATGCTGGAGCTCAGTGGAGAGCCGTGTGGGCTGCTGGATCCAACAGGTCAGATCCAGACTCATCCACCTTCAACTCACCCTCTAGCTTTACATGTAAAAATTGGCATGCTGTTATTAAAAGTTGCACAAGCAAGAATATATTTAAACTTTTTGTAAAATTTGTCATCCTTGTTAAACTTTGAGTGTGAGCTCTCAAGCATTTTTATCAGGGTCAGAGTCCAGTGTTGTCTTTTCACAGCATCCTTAAAACCAAGTGTTGTGGCTTAAATCATGTTTGATCACATGACAAACTCACAAATCTACCTAACACTAGAATAAAACGTGCTCCCTGTCTATTCAAGCCTAATCCCTAAAGAATTAAGAAGTGTGAGCCATGCTTCCAGCCACAGCTCGAGGCCTTAGCCTCAACCTCATTACAAATGTTTATCTGAAAATGCCACTGATGGATAAGTATTCAACACTGTCTGCATATTTCAACTACAGGTTAACAAAATGACAACTTGGATTCATTGGGATTAAAGAACCCTGAAACAAAAAATGTCTACAAAAGTAATCCCAAGTTTTCAAAACAGTAAAAGGACTCAGAACGGTTATGTAAAATTCAGGTCAAGCCGACATGCTAAATGTAAATCCATATTGTCTTATAGTTTATTCCCACAATGTTTACTACAAATGTAGTGCAGCTGTGTTCAGGTAGGTATCTGCGCTCTGAGCTTTTAGTTTGAGGTTGGAGCATCCTGTTAGGCTAACATGAGCTGTTCAAACAAGTATGGAGATGTCAGGCTGCATCAGAATCTAGAGGGACTCTGGACCCAGAGGAGCTCATCACAGCAAGAAGAAAAAAATGTCTCTCATTAAATGTGTAGCTGTTCAGCAGAGCTCCACTGTCTGCCTACAGGATGATGGGCAGCGTTTTCTGACCTCTGCTGACTAAGGTTCATGTTTCTGATTCACCACTAACATTAAGCTATAGAGGATGTGAAAAAAAATACAGGTAGTCCTCGAATTACGAACGAGTTCCGTTCCTACGCATCGTTCGTAACCCGATTTTAACGTAAGTCGGACAACACACGAGCCGACACTTAGACACGTACATGTA
>JARVGQ010000002.1:27208898-27218961 GCA_031762355.1 Hypsolebias martinsi | reverse complement strand
TGTAACTTATCAAGGAGTATAGTATGATCAACAGTATCGAACGCTTTTTTTAAATCAACAAATACACCCACACAGTACTGTTTATGATCAACCGCTGTAGTTACTAATTCCATCAACTCCTTCAGAGCCATGGATGTGGAATTCCCTGCTATGAACCCATATTGATTATTGGTAAGAATGTTATGTTTTTCAACAAATAGATCCATCCTGACAACAAACAATTTCTCCAAGATTTTTGAAAATTGTGGCAATAATGACATTGGTCTGTAACTATTAAATTCAGATTTGGCACCACTTTTAAAAAGAGGTGCCACCTTAGCCACTTTCATGCGATCTGGAAATACTCCAGATGAAAAAGACAAGTTACATAAACTGTATATGTGAAAGGCTTAATTACATAACTCATTATATTTTTCACAAACATCATGTCCATATCCAGCCAGTCCTCAGATTTGTTGTCAGCAAACATCTTTACAATGTTCATAATTTCTTCGTAATCCGTTTTCTCCATGAACATACTGTTTAAACAACCCTCAATTAAGTAGTTCACACTTTTATCCACTTTCGGTATTTTTGCAGCCAGATTTGTTCCAACATCCACAAAGTATTTATTAAATCTGTTAAGAATTACATTTTTATCATTGATTCCCTATCATTCATAACAAAATGTTGTGAACTACTAGTTCTTACTACATGTTTTTTCACGACACTATTCACAACCTTACATGTTGCCCTCATGTCACCATTACTTTTATTCAATAAATCACTGTAATATTATTTCTTATGTTTCCTTCTTATCCCCACTAGTTTATTTTTGTATTTTTTTATATCTATATTCTGCTTCTTGTGTTTTACAGTTCAAAAAAATTGAATACAATTTTTTTTTACATGCATTTCTCAAGCCTTTAGTCATCCATTTTTGTTCCACAATATTCTTCTCAGTATATTTTTTAGTACACAATTTTGTTCATACAGTGTCTCCAAAATATTCATAAATTCATCATTTGATTTATTAACATCTTCCATGTATACATTTTATATACTTGGGAAGGCCATTTGGTCTCAATTCAAAAAATCTAAAATGTTTGTTCCAGATAATTTATTAAAGAAAAATTGTTATTTACAAACTGATTATCTCTTTCTAACTGGTGTTCACGTAGATGATGTTAATCTTTGCTTTAGACTGTAATATTGAGATACTCCTGTATTAGTAAAATGTTGATTGTAGCTGATATATTTTATTAATTCAACCCTTACTTATACAGTTTAGTTCCGGTTGAGCCTCGAGGACTCATTTACAAGAGAGACCTGTTTCAGACCGAAAAAAAAAAAAATTAGATAAGGAGAAGAGAAACACGAGGAGAGGGGAAGTTAAAAAAAATGTATCTTGCACTATGTCCTGGACAAGGCACATTGTGAAAGTTGCAAATAAAAGATCTCACACATAAACAACAACATACTAATGACATCATACATTTATGCATGAGGAGGCTGACAAAGGCGGTGAGTTGTCAGTGGACACTGCCAAAAAGTTCCATAGTCCTGATAAGAGATAGCACAGTGTCTATCAGCCGGCTCAGCTCTGATACAGGTCCACAGATGTCCTCGGGAAGTTGAACGGGTAGGGGATGGGGAGCAGAGCAGAGCTTCTTGTTCACATAACCTCCATGAGAAATTTGAGATAGTGGTATATTCAAGGCCAAGCTGGGGAAGCCAGATTCAGATAACATTTGTTTTGGGACAGGCTGACTCTGCATGTTGTCTGCCTTCATAGTTCTGCTGGTATGTCTCAATGGCAACTCTAAATAGCCAACTTTTGTGGTTACTCCGCTGGCAATACTTGTAGCCTTCTCCAAGGTCGATTCCTTCACGCTAGCAAGTTCCAGGAGCCACAAGTGGCCTGCAATTCTCAGAAATCACATCCAGCTTAGAACTTAGCCCACAAAGCATCTGAGTCTGAGTGCTTGAAGCATGGCACATTCCTTAACGTAATGCAGGCAGCCTCATAATGGCCAGAACATCTGCCAACGTCTTCAAACTTTGTCGGTATGCCAGATAACCACTAACTCCAAAAAAGCAGAAATCCTTTTATCATAAATCCAATTATGTACGTGTCTTCTACATCCTCAACAGACAATACAGGCAGACACACCGTCTTCCACTGTCCCCAGGAATCCATAGTGTATCCAGCTGTGTGTGTCCCTTTAGGGCATGAGAACTCTCCTTCACCCTGTCTTCTCATTCAGAAAATGTTATCAGTTGCGTTGAGAAACCAGCTGACCAGATCCATAATTTAAAATTCAGAAGATATGCTGAGAGGCTCTGAAAAAGATTTACAGGACAAGAGCTGAAGCAGGAGGAAGGCAGAATGAGAGGGAAAGCATCCGTCTTCATTGAGAGCAAGCAGGAAGTTTATATGTCATCCTGCACTGGATTGGTGGGGCACAACACGGGTTCAAATCTGCAGATTTGGGACAGGAATTATTGTTTTCTGAACACAGAATGTCTGCAGTTTGGATGTACTAAACATAAAGAAAAGAAGGTAAAGTGCCTTATTCTAGAAAACAAGTAGAAAAGGCGAGGACAATTTAGAAAAATCAATTGTGGGGGTTGAAAGGGTTTACTGTATGCGTAATACATACATTTTGATTTGCAGTGAAGAAAAGGTGTAGAGCAGGACCTATGACGTAAAGCTTGGGGGAGTGAGGAGAACTTCAGAGTGCTAGCTGCAGCAGAGTTTGGACAGAGACCATATACTTTCTGAAAACACACACACACACACACACACACACACACACACACACACACACACACACACACATACACACATTTTGTCCAGGGTGTTTCTCGGTATCCCTCCATAATGATATTGAGCTGTTGCCCAAATACTTATCGATTGCCACTGAGCTGCGAGTGAACCTGAAAGAACACACACACACACACAAACACACACACACACACATCCCACACACACAAAGTGCTTTGTGCAGACTTCACTGCGGTACAGAGATGCGGGAAAGACTGTGAAATGCTGTGAGATGCTGCAAAAAGAAGAAAAGATAACAGTCATAGAGATGTTTAGCATATAATAAACTGTTCTTTCAGTCAGGGCAATCAGAATTTATTCTACCATAAGAAATCACTACCAATTTTAAAATCTGTTTTGAATCCGAGACAGTATTCCTTATTTGTAATTTGGAATTTATGTTAAGAATAGAGAGACTAATGCAAACTAATGATCAAATCCAGTTTGCAACTCCTTTTTACATAAAGCAATACTCTGAATGTTTTAGCAGTTTGGTGGAAAGTTAATGAATAAAGCATGTCTTACCTACTGCAGATAGCTCTTTGAATAATATCATTACTAATGACCAGTCCAGGTGGGATCAAGACCACAGTAGATTGTTGAAAACTTATAACAAATGTGATCTCTTTAGTTTTATAAAGGTTCATGTGAATACTGTTTTTTAACTCTATCAGTTTTGCATCATATGATTATTTCTACACGTTTATAATTATGAACACTGAAGACAGTATAAGTCCACAACTTGATGCCAGTGATGTTCCATTTAGAAAACGAGGATTTGTTATATGTGCTGCTCCACATTGCCATTTCCATCAGGATCAATCTAATGAAAAAGGAAAGAAAAAATATATCAAAATTACATTTTCTTGAACAGATAGTGTTTTGTACCTCTCCACATCAGATAGTTTTACTGGCTCATGCTTACCATTGACACCCATGTATAACGGTCCCTATAAAAAAAAATAATAATAATTAATTAATCAATTAAAAAAACTAGCAATGTGCATGGGTTTATAAAATAGTATTTGCCTGAACCTCTATAACTGAGACTGAAATTCCTTTAGGGTTACAGAAATGCATTTGGGGTTTTGATTAGTTGTTAGCTTGAAATCTGGTCAGAATTAAATTCTATTTCTCCCAATTGAATGGTAAATGGTAGTTAGGCTGATTGGTAACTCTAAATTGACCCTAGGTGTGAGTGCAACAGGTCCCTCTTGTAAATGAGTCCCCGTGGCTCAACGAGGCTAGCCTGTATAAATAAAGATTGAATGAATAAATATTTTCTTCCATCCCAGTCTCTGCCCGCCTACAAATCCCATCATGCATCGGGTGGACCAGTTAGCTTCGTGTGTAAAAAAAAAAAAAATGCCAAGCATTAAATTTGGTTAAAAAGTTATTGTTAAAATTATAATTATTTACCTACGTTGACTAGTTGCTCCGACACGTGATAAAATACTTATGTAAAATAACTTCGCGTACAGAAACGTGACGGAATGTGAAATCTCGCGATATTTTGAAACCGATCGTTTCATAACGTTTTTTTTTTTTAACACGCAAGCTAGAAAAGCAAAATATACAGTACAGTATATTGTAGTTTCTGGTTGTGGCAGCATCACAAAAAAATACCTGCGGGACCGTTTTTGGTAGCAGTTGTGAAAAAAGTAAACAAAGCTGCACGTTTCTTCGAAAGCTTGCATTTCCTGGTTTGGGTGAGTTTTGCACTTTAGATTCAAGAATGCATTTTAGTTGGTGCATTTATTTCCTTGGCTTGTGCACTGATTGTATCGAAACTTTTTTTTTTTTTTTATCTCCCGCTGGTCAAAGACAGGCGATAAGACCTTTGCCCGTTTGTCTGTTTGCAAAGTATCTCATGAACCACTGGACGAATTTGAATGAAACTTGCAGAAACTAATCAGGCGAGGTACAGCTACTACAGCTGATTGACTTTTGGAGTCAGTCAGACCCCCACAGCCACTTAAAAAAAAACAACAACATTAAAATGGCTATGCTGCAAACAGTCTTACTGATACTGACCCAACATTTGCTGTGGAAGTAGCTAAAACTGGTCTCCAACACAAAATCTGAGCTGACCAACTGTAATTTACAACACAGCGCCCTTGTCAGACCAACCTGAAGAAGTTTCAGCAAGGCCAATGAGACCTGCATGGAAGCCCCGCCCACCTGGGTTATGTATGGTCTCATTTCTATAACCTTTTTGCAGTTCACCTGCTTTAAACTGATTGCAGGTCCCTTGTATTAGCTGTCCAACTGGAGGTGAGCTTGCATACTGCATGTCTAACCTGATAAGCTTTGCCAACATAAGAGAACGTAAGAGCAGCTAACCTTCGCCTATTTAGCTTGCTGACTGGCAAACTACTGTATTAACCTTTTTATCATCCTGTCATGGCTCCAGAGGAGTAAAGGCTTATTGTCTCTAGCAGAGCTAGCAAGACGGGAAACCCTGGTTCACATCCATGCCCAAGCACTTGCAGATTGTTTGTTTGAGAGATGCTTGTCCAGTAAGTCTCATAATGTTGCATGCTAAGGCTGCACTTGTCATCCCGGAGTCATGGAAGATATGTGGGAACCGCAGCCAGGGACCTGCTGCTGTCCGAGGCTCTCGAACCAACTGCTGAGTTAAGAGTCAGAAGAGATGGAGGACCACACTGCAGCATTATTCTGGGGTGAGCAGATGGATGAGCTCTTTTCCGCCAGTGATGTTGATGATGACCTGGCTAAGTTTGACATGCAGAATATGCTGCCGGTGGATGATGACATTTCTCTGACGGCCTCGGGTGGCCTCTCTGAGGATGAGACCAGTGGATGAGAGGAGTTGTCGCAGGGGACAGTGATGACACCTTTCGAAGTGGATGGAGTCACTCCAACCCTGTTCGAGCTGTGCTGTGGAACAGTTGAGCATCTCAGTGTGCAGTAACCTGCTGCTCCACCTCAACAGCTTCAGATGAGACGTGCACATAATTATTTTCACCCAAAACAGCAGACCACAGTGACACACAAATTGCCCATTTTTCCAGAATTTTTAACAGAGCTGATGCAGTGCTGGGTGTCACCCAAGCCCCATTATCTCTGCCTTTTTCCCAGTTTTTGGACGTTGAGCACTTGGTACCAGCGGGTCTGTCACATCCCCCCCATGGATGTAACACTGGCAGCCCACTAGGTACCCAAGCTGAATGCATCAGCCAGCAAACCCACGTTCCCTAGCACAGTGGCACAGCTGGCAAAAATCTACTTCTACTACATCTTGAAGTATTTGCACTCATTGTGTCTACTTTTATTGTTCAAGTTAGATGTGTGGTTTTGTTTCTTGTTCATATATTTATTTTTTTTAGCTTTGCTTTAAAGTTTAATTATTCTTTTATGATTTGTACATCTGTGGGTTAGACTAAAGTTGAACTAATCACTTCTTTATACATATTTGAGGGAAATATTCCTGAGAGATCCAATAATTTTGTGTCTTTTATGATTTTTCAGCTGAGTTAACTTTAACAGATTATTTAATAGGTATTAAAGTGAAAACAGGATTTCATGATAAAGCCGGCACCGTTTATTTATTTTTCATCTTCACTGGAAATAAAAACTTTTTTTTTTTCTAAAATACATAAAAGCTTTTTAAAAATTGCTTCCACCCTTCATCGCAGACCTGTCCCAGTCCCCTCATCTGCCAGGGGTTAGTGTCTGGCCTTCATGAGCATGCGAGGCCAGGGCCTGGACCCCGGCCTTCTGCAATTCGGCAGCTCCTATGATCCTCTGCAGTGACCAGCGGAGCTCAGAGCACGCAAGCCTGGAGCCCTGGGTCGTCAGCACTGAGGATCTTCAGCTGTGACGGGCGGAGCTCGGAGCCAGCGAGATGACGCCCTGCATGACCTGAGGGGGCTCCGAGACTCTGGTGGAGAGGACCGGGGGGAGTTGGGGACCGGTGGAGCTCCATCTAGCTTGCTCCGAATGTTGTCGTCGGCCACCAATCACAAAAAACGCCTGCTCTTCAGCATTAGGCCACTGTGTTGTCATTATTGTTTTTAAAATCTTTAAAATAGGTCCAGTTGCTTCTCAAGTTGAGTTATTGCAAAAGATGGATCTAGTTGTTGTGAAAAGTTTCTCAAACCGCCAGTAACTCCACCCCGTCTAATCAGTGACCGACAGTGTTCGGACGTCATGTTTTGGTGCGGTTTGGCCCAATTGGACCCCCAAAGAAAATGCTACTGAAAAAGGGGACCGGTTCCATGAACCGTTACTAGTGGAAAAGACTTGGAACCGTGTCGAGTCGAACCATGCTGTACCCTTCGTTATTAATGGAAAAGGGGCATTAGAGATTTTGGCAGTTTTTCTCTCACTGAATCATTTCAGCACAAGGGGGCTGCTTTCTCACCAGCATGTTTTAGTGCGTAAGGACAGCTGTGTGGTTGCTCACGCAATCAAGAGGTGGGCACATGTTCACTACCTAACCGCCTGATAGCCAACCTGTTACAGTGGTGCAGCACATGACTGCTGTCACGCAGAGCAATGCACGTCCTGGGGTTTCTGAACCACAGAGTGGATGTGTTCTCCATAGGTCCCCCATTGGTGAGAGAATGGTGCCTTCTTCACCTGGAGCTAGTGCAACATATTTGGGATCGCTTTGGCACAGCCAACGTAGATCTGTTCACCTCCAGGAAAACGCACACTGTTCTATGTTTTTCTCCATATGGGATGTGAGCGCCCCTCTCGGGATAGACGCACCAGATGGCCGCCGATGTGCCTTTACCCATTCCCACCAGTGGCGCTGATCCTGCCTACACTGGAATGTGTGCACAGAGAGGGGCTTATTCTGATTTTAGTAGCTCCCCGATGGCCCAAGTAAGCCTGGTTTGCAGAAGCAATGTCACTACTGGATGGAGAACCATGGCACCTTCCAGTGTTCAAAGATCTCTTGACTCAGGCACATGGCCAAATTTGACATCCTCACCCAGGGCTTTGGAACCTGTGGGTCTGGCCTACTGGGCATATCCTCAGACATTCATAAGATTTTACAGCTTGGACGTAATAGCCCGTGATGTCACACAAGCAATTCTTTCAGTACAGATGGGATGAACATCCACCCGCTTGTCTGGACTATGTTGTCTAAAATTTTCTGCATATGCAATTCCAGGACATGATTGTAGGTCCCCATACTCATGTGTTATACTCGTGTATTGCGCGAAAGGAAACTGGAGGTCATGAGCATAACCAATGTTCCCTGAGCAAGGGAAATGAGGTACAAAACAAGTCAGTTCCTCAAAGCTCCAAACACTCGGTAAAGTGCATTGCAGATTATAGGGAAATGAGACCATGCTGTATATTTATAACCCAGGAGGGCGGGGCCTCCTGTGAATGCATCAGTCTCATTGGACTTAACAGGCGTGTCGGAAGAAATATCTACAGGTTGGTCTCGCGAGGGCACAATCGTGTTGTACCTTGTTCTCCTCCCTCAGGGAACATTGGTTATAACCTCCAGATCTTTGTTTAATATATAGCAGTTGACTATTTGCATTTAACTCTGATTGTCTGTTAGCAAAATATGTCATTAAACCACATGACAAATTGTATTTAAACTTTCAGGAAATATTCATGCACATTAGTCTACCAAAAAAAAAACAAAAAAAAACTTTGGAGTCAAACTGATGTAAGATGGCCACCTCAGCAATGGACATAATTTAACAGTCAGCTTAAACGATATTGAGCTAAAACCTAATATGGTAGTTGCTGAGAGTCCTTCACAACACATGCTCAGATTGCTTGGTTTGACCAGAAAAAAAAGCGTTTAATTTGCATCATAAAAAGCATGAAGTTTTATGTGTGTGTCATAAACAGAGTCAATAACAGTGTGGTGTAATTCCAGTTGTTTAACTCTTCACAGATTTGTTTGAACGGTCAAAATGCCCGAGGGACCCGAGCTCCACCTGGCCAGCCTGTACGTGAACAAGATGTGTGATGGAGTGGTGTTCTGTGGGCCGGTCATAAAATCTGAAGTTGTGAAGACAGACAGGATATTTTCTGACAAAGTCAGCAAATTTCCCGATGTGCCCTTCACCTGTGAGGCATATCGCATCACAGCCACTTCCAGAGGAAAGGAAGTGAAGCTCACACTGACGCCCATCAAGAGTGATGACGCCCCAAAGCGGGGAGCAAAGGCAAGACAAGCGGATCAACCCATGGACGTAGTCTTTCGCTTTGGGATGTCTGGCTATTTCCGGTTCACCGGAGAGGATGAACTGCCCAAGCATGCTCATCTGCGTTTTTACACTAAAGAGAAGCCCTGCAGAGTGCTGAGCTTTGTGGACACACGCAGGTTTGGCAGCTGGGAGCCCTGTGGAAACTGGCAACCTGACAGAGGGCCCTGCATCATGTTTGAGTATCAAAGTTTCAGGTTTGTAAGCCTGATTGTTCTCTACACATCTACACAAGCAAAAATAATGTGTTCATGCGCATAATTACTAGTAGTTTATTAATTTTTCAGGGAGAATGTCTTGTCACACCTAAGTGATCGATCTTTTGACCGACCGATTTGTGAAGTCCTGCTGAATCAAAAGTACTTCAACGGTATTGGGAACTACCTGAGAGCTGAAATCCTTTACAGGTGATGAACACTCACAAATTGATTCTCACAAAGAAAAATCCACCCAGAGGACTCAACATTGTCAGATTTATCTACCTGGATTAATGAGCATGCATCAGAACATAAATGACACATTTAAACTGGGCATGCATTCTTTCTGAACTTTCACTTGATACTAGCCATAATTAGATAATCCACTTCAATTTTAAAGGAGTAGGGGATGAATTAATCTGCTCATTGTTGCAGTTTTAATGTAAAATAAATCTTTAGTGCCAACACATTGTTGGTAGATTGAACCAGCTCAGAAACATAGAAACAGTATTTTTTGTCCTAATGCATGCTCAGTAATCCAGGTAGAAAAATCTAAAAAAGTTAAGCCTGGTCCTCTGGACATTCAAAAAAACAAAACAAAAAAAAAAATTGTAGAAACGTTTCACCTTTCGTCCGAAAGACTTCTTCAGTCTGAGATGCTGTATTCAGCTCAGTCTTATAAATAGCACCTCTCACAGTTGATCAACCAGTTTGCTGCTGACAGCCAAAACCAGCTGCTCACATGATTAAAGGCTCCAGTATAGCTCTGCGTACGAGTGTACGCCGCTCCGTACGCGCGTACTGAACGCAGGCAGTTCACCAACACAGCTCTGCGTTCAGACAGCTCCACAGAG
>JARVGQ010000002.1:27113122-27123688 GCA_031762355.1 Hypsolebias martinsi | reverse complement strand
ATTTAAATTTTTTATTCTTTTTTTTTTTTTTTTTTTTTTTTGATGAAGATTTTGTTTAGTTCCTTTTAAATGAATGAATAATTGAATAAATAAATAAAAAAGATGGAAGTGGGAAATTATCTGAAGGACACGTGGAGCTCGGAGAAGACATGGCGTTTGTGTGTACTAAATTATAAAAGCCAACGGAACGTTAAAAAAATAAAAAGAAGAAAGGTTTGAAACATGGGAACTGCAACACAGATGGAGGTTTGACTCAGTCGTTAGCAGTCTTTCACCTCCCACTTTCACACTCTGTGAAACCTCATCAAGGCTTTCTTCTGGATTTAAATGTGGAGTGTGCTGAGAGAACTCGTGTTTGAGCCTGCTGTAGTGGGCATTTTATTGGACGCACAGTCCTGACATAAAATGTGCAACATTTACTGTTGAAACAAATCTGCATTTGGTACTTTTTTGCCCTTGTGAAGCTGCCTTTGTGCAGACTCAGTTTCCGCATGTCCTCGTGTGTTAGTCCTGCTTCCTCCAGAAGCATCATGTAGCATGCCTCCCAAAAAAGAGCATTCTCGAGTAATCCAATCACCTCACTAATGGCTTCCAGGAGACATGGCTGTTTTCATTTTCTCACTGTCCGCTGGTGTATTTCCTAAATTTATAGAAGTTAACAGTCAATTTGAATGATTGACTCAAGGTTAAAAAAAAAAAAAAGCCTAATTTCCAGCTGGTGAGTCATTTGAACCATTTTCATTTACAGCTCCAAAAAGCTGCCTATTTTCACAACAATATGTATTTATGCACACATTGTCCCCCTCCTCCCCTGATACCTTCAATATAATTTAATAATTCCAAATTTGATTTCCCTGTGGTTCCTCTCTAACTTCTTTTGGCCTTGGGCACACATGAAGTAGGAGGCAAGAGGAGACAGAAGTGGGGCTCGTGCTCCCCTGTGAGCCAGAGGATGGGTTTGCGGAGTTATTTCTGTTTCCTTCTGTCAGAGCATCCACAAAGTCTGCCCGACTCTGGCCGAAGTAACTGGGGCACTAAAGGGGAAGACGGAGGGAACATTGGTGATGCTCCTTGGCTGGGTTTCATGCTAGGAGAAAATCTAAAGCAAAGCCAGAGTGTTTGCTTGTCCCCTAATTAACCAGACATCAGGAGGGTGCAAACCATCCATCAATCTGCAGGGAAGCTTCATACTTGGTCTGGGCTGCCTATCCAACTGGTTGCACTCCACAGGAGATGTAGGAGGACAGGCAGCCTCCTCTGACGTCAGTGCAGACAGAGGACAGAGCAGCAGATGACATGTGCAAAAAGGAGTGGGAGGCTGAATGAAGCTCGCTCGTGAGTCACAGCACGGTCACGAGCGAGCCTCTTATAATGACAGGCTTTCAGCTTGAGTTCATAATGCATTCACGCTTTTGTGTTTGGTGCTATAATTGCAGAGTAAAACACGGGTGAGAAGAATTAGTAACACAGAGGGCTAGAATGTCTCTGTAACCTTGATGAACAACAACAACCAAAAAAAAAAGGCAGCTTCAGGGAGGTGCTCTGCATTGTACTCACATGCAGGGATAAAGGTCAATTAGCTCCAATAACTTAAACTAAACACATTTTATTTGACTAGTTTAGAAATTTTTCATCTTTTACACTAAACATGTGTGATGCTGCTCTCTGACATCAGTACACTTATGTGCCAAAACATTAAAACCTTTGTCAAATGATCATCTTTTGGCAATCTTTCCTTTGGAAACGTTATATTTAAGGTTTGAGTACATTGCTACAAATACAAAAACACCACAACTAAGCACTTCTCTGAGCCCAAAGTTGTCGCTTTTCATAACCAAAGTTGAAGCTGAAGTTTATATTATTACACTAAAGCCAAATTATTTCACTTGAGATTTGGTCTGTCTTTAACTTTAGTTCAGTCCAGTTTATTTTTATGGAGCCACTTCACAATGAAAGTCATCCCAGGGCCATGTCAGCAAAAAGAACAAGCCCCAGTTCAGTTCTAAACAGACCCAGATCTAAATATAATTAGCCAATTTAATTTAATTATAGTACAAAACAACTACGTACATCAGTACAATGATGTGCCAGATAGTAAAAACGGCTGATATTTTTCATAGTAAACTCACTGACCTTTGACCTGTTTTTACAGTTTTCTGGAGAACATGCTGCTCAGCTGACAATTTACTGGTTCTGTGCAAATGTTTTAGGAAATTAATTATCAAACGTCAGGCTAAACATCCAAATTAACATGTGTCTTATTATATTTATCTCAGACACTGCCAACAAACATCAGGTCACAAGCTGGAAGTACCATTGAGTATAAAGTCCTTTTGGGTAATACTTTGTACTTTGCAGGTCAGGAAAACAGTGTGTAGCGATCAAATTTAAAAAACCAAAAATGCTTGGCTTAATTAAATAATGGTCTGAAAATAATCTGTTGGGGGGGAAAAATAACTGAGGCTACTGCACACACAGCAAATCAAGCTCAGAAAATAAGTAGAAAAATGCAGTTGTTAGTTTTCTGTGCTGTTTTTAAGACTAATGTTAGGAACTGTTGATTCTGCAGGTCTGCAGTTATAATTTTGCTGTATTGGTTCATTAAATGACACAAAACAACCTTGCAATTTCAATTCTGGACCCCCCAAAATTATTAGCCAACAACAAAATAAACCAGATTTCATGGTTATTCAAATCGCTGGACACTGCACTGAGATTGTTTATGAGCTCCCTTCTTACAGATGTTGAAATGTACATTAAAACATGCAACTTCTGAGAATTTACTGTTAATTACAAAGTTTAAATAAAAGGCAAAACAGTTTGTTCGGAAACAAGAAGGTGGCGTCATATGTTTTACCTTTTTGTACAGGCTCATCATTTACACGAGCTCTCAAAACCATAGTGACCAAAGTATATAAGAATATTTACAGCAGAAGAAGAAATGTCAAAGACTTCAACAGTAATTTCAACCAAAAATACTCTGAATCTGAAGTCTGTGTGCGGAGATGCACGTGTTCTTAGATGTTTTTTGGCTCAGGTGAATTTGAGCAACTATGCAGCATCTGTTGTCACTGTGGGAATAACTCATCAAAGTTTATATCTGTAAATTTAGTTGTGTCAATATTAAAGTGCAAACAGAAAGTTTGTAGTAAAGTTTTATTACAAGTTACAGAAAATAAGGGACAAAAGCATGGGTGTTGATTAAAATCCATACAGTAAGAGCGCATGGTTTTCCATACATTTACGAGCGCATGGAAAATATACAAACCCACTGACCTGCTCAGAACCCATCCTCCACTCCCCATTTCTCTTTGCTCAGGAGCCTCGCGGCTCCTGGGCTCAGCCATCTGTGATACTCTAAACCTCCTGACCTTGTGGTTCAGTAAATAAGACTCCAACGTTCCACTTCAACTTGGAGAATCGCTTGTTAAATCTTTGTTTCCTGTCATTTCTTACACCCATTTACCCTCACGTTTTTGTGCTAAATGAAACACACACACAGAAAAAATCCAATATATTCAGGTTTCCCTGACGTCACACATCTCCCATACATAATTGTATGGTATCCTCTGTCTGCTGCTTGTTAGGGCATTGTGTATCGCAGAGAGTACTGCTCTTACTCTTTACTGAAGTTAAACTTGAAAGTCTGTTTTTACTGTGTGGTAAAACTTGTGTTAATCTTTTATCGCTTTGAAATTTACAAAGGGAAAATACAATGATCGGTGCAGACACCACAGAGGAAGTAAAAGAACAGACGTATCTGGAAAAATTATCCCTCACTCTCACGTTTTATTGACTGGATGAAAATACCACAGAAAGGATAAGCTGGTGACACAGTTTGAAATCACGAGAGGAGGCCCACGTGAGCAAACCCTGGTATTGTAAGAGAACTGAGAATTTATCATTTAGAAATTCCTGCGATAAGTTGTTGGGTAAGAACTGTGCAGTGTTTCGGTTGTGGCTTTAGCCTACATAATTAGCTGCACGGTCATTAAACTGTTGCTGTCCCCACTGAGCTGAGCTCCAAACAATGCTCCATGATTTCAGACCTCCTTTGGAAGTCGGTGGGTCGATCGAGGGGGGGGTGGCGATGGAGGCTGGAACTAAAATTACATGACAGTGATCCATCCCTACAATGGGATTTGCGCCCAAAGTCCGCAGAACGCTGCTCCACCACCTCCCTCCACCCTGTCACCACCTCTCTTTTGGCTGCTGGCAGATTCATTTGCGCTTGACCTAGTTAATGTCTCTGGAGGAATAGAGTAAACACACATGCACAACGACTCCTCTCCCGAAAAACCTGGAATTTTCCATACGTTACACACCCAGCTCACAGGCCAGGATGAGAGGAACATTTTGGGCACATATGCTTTTACACAGGGAAAACCCCAAGACTCCCAGCAGCTTGATAAACACAATGACTTTACGCATATCTGGTAGGCCACCTATAACTATTGAAACACCTTCCCTGTTTTTTATTATTAGACTTTTATTTATACAGGTTAGTTCCCAGTGAGCCTTGAAGACTCATTTACAAGCGAGACCTGTTACAGACAACAAACAGGCAGATGAAAAAAAGAGAACACGAGGATGGAGGAAGCCAAAAAAAAAAAATCATGTCTCACACCATTTCCTGGCCGGGAAACAGTATAGAAGATGCAAAAAAAGACCTCCAACATAAAACTGCAACATACATTTATGCATAGAGGTGAGTTTTCCTTAAACACTCCAGAAAGTTCCAAAGTTCTGATAATATGGTACAATGTCTATCATCATCATGGCAGAGTTTCTAGTTTACATATCCTCCAGGAGCAATTTGAGTTAAGTTGGCCTGTCCAAGGCCAGTGAGGAGGCCAAATTCAGATAAACGAAAATTCTTTGAGCCACTAGACTCTGTTTTCGGTCTGCCTTCAAGTTCTGCAGGTACACTCAATGGCAAATCCAAACAGCCAGAATTAGTGGACATTCCGCTCGGTCCGTGCTCGATTTAGCATTCTCCAAGATTGAATCCTTCATGCTGGTAAATTTTAGGAGCCGCAAGTGGCCTACGATTCTCAGAATCACATCCAGCTTGCGGTTGAGCTCGGTAAGCATATGAGTTTGAGAGCTTGAGGCATGGATTAATCCTTCACATAAGACTGACAGCTTTAACAAGGTCGAAACTTCTTCTGATGTATTCCTAATTTGTTGATATTCAAGGTATCTGTTGATTCCAACAAGCAGAAACCCTGTTATCATAAATCTAATAATGTACACATCTTCTACTTCCTCCATGGACAGAACACATAGGCACACCATCTTTCACTCACTCCAGGGATCAATGACATACCCAGTTGCGTGGATCCATTCAGGGCATGAGGGCTCTCCAGCACCCTGTTGTCTGGTGGAAAAAAAATATATCAATTGCGTTGAGGGATCAGCTGACCAAATCCTTAATAATTTTTGATTCAGAAAATGTGTAAAGAGAGGCTGTGAGGTTGACAGGACAAGAGAGCAAAAATGCAGGAGGGAAGGAGGGAGGATGAGAGCGACTGTCTTTGTCAAAGGCAAAAGAGAGAATGCTGAAGGTATATGTGTTCTGTAACAGGTCTGAACAACTATAAATAATTTTGACCAATGGTAATGTCCATATTATGGCTGTGGAGTTGTGTTTCTAACTGAGATCTCTTTGTTAGACTGAGTCTTTAATATGGGCAAGTAGTTTAAATAGTTGTGATTGGAGACAGTTAACACTGACCAGATATAATTTATTGACTAAAAGATTGAAACTATAAAATGGATGAAGACTTAAAGAAAAGTCTTAATATGACCACATGCACAATACTGAGTGTAAAACTTAACACCTGCTGGGGAATACTATAAAATCAGAATCGACCAGTGAAGTCCTGTATGTTGCTAATTTTGGGCCCAGTTTTGTTGACTAGAGATCTGGAGAATTTATGTCACTGTCTCAGTTTCTTTGGCCTCTAAAACCATCGTTTAACAATATTTGCAAACTTGCCTAGCTATAGAGGTCACTGCCGCGGACAATAGTTTTTCTATTAACTGGCGTATTTGGTTACGGAAAATGTTCGGATATGTGGTGCATGCCAGAGCAAAATCCACAAGTAATGTGAACTTAGTGAATATTGTTGTTGTTGATTCAGAAGATTCTCCAAAGCACATTTTATTTTCAAATTTTTATCAGGCTTGAGTCAAGTTTCTTCCCTTAGTCTCCCGACCTGAGTCTCAAAGGCTGTCAAGAACTGTGATCGAGGGTCAGCATGTGTGATCTGATCTTTCTGTGTCTATTCAACCCCCGTGCAAAAACAGACAGATAAGAAAAGAATAGCTACGATGCATTATCTCCTGATATTCTCTGTTCAAACCACATTAATTGTAATTTAAGCTCCTGAATTTACCAAAAGAAACTAGCCATCCCTTGTCATTTGCTTCAGTATACAGTATTTTGGCTGATAATTATCAGCAGATTTTGTAAAGCAACAATTTGTGGCAATCCCATGACCCTGAAGTCATAGCATGCAATGCTATTATAACTGTCATCATGTTTTGGCCAAATCTGCTCATATAATTATGCTTGCTCAATTTTTTTTTCATACCACAAACATTCAGAACAGGATTTTTTATCTCCTGCCTAATGCCACCCATATAAATTCAAGACCATTTTATTGAAATAGACTGTTCACATTGTAAAAATGGCATAATATGATCCATTTTCTTAAGTACATTTTAACCATATTTTGGTCAAAAATACCACAGAGATCTAGTACTAAAGTTCTCTTCTCAGCCATGATTTGCAGCTTTTGTGTGAACCGCTAAAAGCTCCACTCCACACTCTCTTTAAGAAGAGTTTCATCTTTTGAGATTGACTGTATGTTATTATGGCCAGTTAGCTCAGTTGGTTAGTGTGGTGCTAATAACGCCAAGGTTGCGGGTTGTAGACTGTTCCTCAAATTCTCCCCCTGGGATTAATATGGTATCTATCTACAGATTTCAAGTGCAGTATTAATCCAAATTTTAATTTAGACACATCTTTTACTCAACATCCTCCAAAGTACGGTATTTATCAGATATTAAAACAGACAGTACTTGAATATGTTAACAACTACTTTGTAATACTGTACTTTAGCAGTGTTTTTATTCTCTGACACCTGGTCCACATTGAAACACAGTTTTCCAACACAATCGTTTTATATGTCATCTAGAAAAACATATTTATATGTGTGGCATCATTTCTAGAATGGTGCCACTATGTCTGCATCCACATGAAAACACCAAAAACAACCTGAAATGCATGCCAGGCCTGTATGTGGTGCTGTAACGCTGCAACAAATTTGTCCAAAACAGGAAACAAGGCATGGATTATGTGCATAAAGCTTGCATGCTGAGTGCTAAATGTAAAAACAACAAGAAAACGTGGATGCCCTTATGCCACAGGTTAAATTCAAAGCTATTGTTTTCAAAAAATTGTGTTTTGATCATCTGCGCAAAAACACCAATGTGGTTGTTTAAGGGTTTTTTCAGCCTGGAACCCATTTTCAAAAGATTCTGTCTTGAGGCTCCTGAAGTGCTGTTTCTGTGCAGAGACAAGACTAAAACAATAAAATCCTTTTGTTCACACACACACAAAAAAAAAAAAAACACATGTGGACAGCCCCTGATACATTCTACTTCCATTTTCTTTTTCTGTTCAGTCACAAGCGTTTGTTACTAATTCCTGTTTTTTAAGGTCAGTCTTGCTATGAGTGTTGAACTCGCCCAGGCTGAAGTAACGTTACAGGCTGATATAAAAGTTTAAATCATGTTGACATGCCTTTGACATTTACTTAGTCATCTCTGAAGATAATTGTTCAACCATGTTTTCTGTGTTATTTTGGCTAATGTTTTGAAAATGGGCCGATGACTGAGACTTTAACGGTTTTTAATATTATTTATTCATTTGTCTGACCATTGTAAAAACAGCAAAGCCTTACCTCCACTTTATGGGTATATTGCTGGTAAAATACTTAAAAAAAAGTTTGTACCGGGTACATTGAAAAAAAAAAACAGATTGAGCTGCAATGATCTCTTCAGCATTACACAATTGCTGCACATTCACAGAGTGACTGACATTAATTGGGCAGCATCTCCTTGGCTCAGGCTCGCCTCAGGCGGATCAGTGGCTCCGTTCTATTGTTCGGTCAGCCATGGCATCAGTAACATCAGTAGACACTTTGTTTAAGAGATCTTTTTAATTATTCAGAACAAATTATTTTTAATGTGCTAAAAGTGTTTGTTACTTATTAAAGAACGAAGAACGTTGTGATGGTTTTCTGCTGTCGGTGTGTAGGGACTCAATGAACAAGAAGAAACGTTTGGTTTGGTGACTGCGAGCAAACTGTGTTGCATTTGTGGAGTGTCTCCTTTTTTCTGTTTGCTTGCTTTATGAATTTATTCATTCAACCTTTATTTATACAAGCTAGCCTCACTGAGCCACGAGGACTCATTTACAAGAGAGACTTGTTCCAGACAGGACAACTAAAGTACAGGCAACAATAGCAATTATATCAATAAATTACAGTAAAAATGCAGTTAAAATAAGAGTAGTGTACTTTGTATAAAACAGTAAATCAGGGTGCTGTAAAACAGGTTGAAATACTAAAAACAAGAACATGTTTGCTTTGATTTTTCTATTGACATTATCAAATGTTTGAAACCCCTTAAAGAAATCAAGGTGGACAGCTTCAGTTCCTGTTGCAAGGTGTTCCAGGTTGCAGGAGATGAGTAGGAAAAGGCCTTTTTGCCAACCTCAGTCCACACTGAGGGCATTAAAAGACAACAGGCCTTCAGATGTGGCGGTAGAGCAGGGGTCTGCAACCTGCGGCTCTGGAGCCACATGTGGCTCTCTGGTCCCTCCACAGCAGCTCTTTCAAGCTTTGACTAAAACTAACATAAAATAAATTTTATAGGATGTTATTCCCACAACCAAAACAAAAAGGAATAGTTTTAGCAGTTTTCCTGTCATTTCCTTTTCAAATATGTGGACACAAGTACTAATACATAGAGTAAATTACAAAGTATACTCACTTTAACCTTATGCTTTATTTTTTCAAAATAGGATACTCATTTTCTTCACAATAAAAAAAACATATACTCATGTCTGCACTGTTCATTGTTTTAGTTTTTATTTTAAATTGGCAAAAATAATACATATATATATATATATATATATATATATTTATATATATTTATATATTTATTTATTTATTTATTTTTTCTTTACATGGATCCAGTGTTCTGTGATGGACTGGCGACCTGTCCAGTGTGTTCCCCGCCTCTTGCACAGTGACTGCTGGACATGCTGGGCACCAGTGACTCCCAAGACCCGAAAAGGAAGAAGTGGCTAAATATAATGGATGGATGGAATCCAGTCTTTTCTTTTGTCTCAAAATGTAAAAACATCAATAAATGTTAACAATCATTTCATGTTTTAGTTTTATAATTTCAAACCTACTGGCTAGAAAAGCCCCCTCTAACAAACAAAGTGGTCCATGCAGGGCCATGTCAACAACCCCTGAGGCCCCTGGGCACCGAATCTCACATGGCCCCCTCCCTAACCTAACACCAATTTTACTACATATACAGTATATACACACACATACACACACACACACATATACACACACACACACACACACACACACACACACACACACACACATATACACACACACATTTATTGGGTTTTACACGTATGTTTTAATTGCCCAAGATGTCTCTGTGTGTCTTCTATCAATTGAACAAAATTCCAGGGATTGTCATGCCACCCAGGGTCCCCCCTTGGGAGTGCTACTGCTTATTGGACAAAAATTAATACCAAGTACTGCCATCTCACTCATAAACCCCACAACAACAATTCAATGAAATAAATCATCACAAGCCAGTGCATGGCTAAAGATTATGACAATAAAGTGTTCACCAAAAATCACCCAAGCAGAAAGCACACCAGTACTTCTCAAATGTTACGACTGAAGATATAACAATTCCATCACATAACACAGCTGAGTGTAGGTTGCATTAGAACAGTCACCAAGTGAGCTGGGCAACTTCACATTCTGCAAAAAACAATTACAGCACTAACTCTCAGCATCACACCACAATTATGCAAGATTCATGTTATACAGACAGCATATAAAATAATACAAATACATTTATTATATGCACAATCATTACAGTTTATAATGGACCACTCACTGCACATAAAGCACAGTGGCTCTTACCTTTAGAAGTTCTTCGTTATGGTCTTTTTCTTTGAAAGTCACAAACCAAGTCCTCAAAGTCCAGCACCCTCACCAGCTCAGACTCTTTGTAGGCTACTTTAAGCATTACCTTGTTTTGTTAGCTCTTCTACCATAGAAATTTCTTCAGTAAAGTTAGCTGCCGTTGCTAGTTCAGTTTGGACCTCATTTGTAGAAGGCATGCTTCCAAGGGCGCCTGGGCACGTGCCCAGGTTGCCCGTATGGTAGATCCGGGCTTGGGTCCATGGGCCACCAGTTGATAATGACAATTGTATCAAGTTTTGTGTAT
>JARVGQ010000002.1:27058467-27072362 GCA_031762355.1 Hypsolebias martinsi | reverse complement strand
GTCTCTATGTGTCCCTGTGATGGACTGGAGACCTGTCCAGGGTGTCCCCTGCCTCTCACACAGTGATGACTGGATATATGCACCACTGACCCCTGTGACCCAAAAAGGAAGAAGCAGGTAAAGATAATGGATGAATTATCGTTAATATATTTTCTTACCTTCATTATCAATATCATGATCATAATCTTCACAGTCATTATTGTTATACCTGGCGTCATGTTGATCATTGTCTTCAGCATCAGTATTGCAATCAATTCCACTGTCATCATCAACATCTTCTTCATCATCATCATCTTGTTATCGTAATCTTTTGTAACAGGTTGTTAAAAGCTGTTGACTTTTAGTAAAAACACATTTACCTGTTGGCCAAATGTTCGTGCTGCTGCTGTTCGGCGTATTGTTTGTACTAGCATATTCTTAGTTTAGAGCATCTCTTAATTCATATTTTAGATCGTATTAATTCAGTTCAGTTTATTTATTTATATAGCGCCAAATCACAACAAAGTCGTCTCAGGGCACTTTACAGGAGCATTCAAATACATAGAAAAGCCAGTTAGTAAAGTAAAGTATTACTGTTTTTCTTTTAAAAATTATACTTTTGTTTGATGTAAGTGGGACTCTTATTCCACCACATATACCAAATGTGGTGGAACGACAAATAAAGAAACTTTTACTTTGAAATCTGTTAGCAAAAATCTAACCTCTAAACCATTTTTTTAATGCAAAGAAAGCTTGGGAAAGCTTTAGCTGTCATCCTTAATGTTTTATTTAACCTTCAGTATGTATTGGGATCACTGTCACCTACTACCACACTAAATTCTAGCTTAGTGTCTAAAACTACATTGAAGCCAAAAGAAACTGAAAGGGGCATATAAAAGCTCAAATTTGCAGGAAAATGGCTGAAACTGGTAGTCAGAATTAACAGAATAAAAGCCTTAAAGAGCATTAAACAGCTAACATTAGTAGAAAATGTACAAAAAGTTGAGATTAGCAGAAAAACACTGAACAGGCGCAAACAAGCTGAAATAGATGGAAAGAAGCTTAAAAATAGCAGAAAATGCTCAAATTAACAGGAAATTAGCTGAAAGTTGAAAAGCATTTAAAGGTTAAATTAGCAGGAAAAAAGCAAAAATATTAACAAAAAGAAGCTAAAATTATAAAAAAGAAAGAAAAAAACAGGTGAAACTAACAGAAAGAAGCTACATGAAAACTAAAAGGGGCAGAAAGAAGCTGAAAACAGAAGCAGACGAAAAGATAAAACGAAAAGTCAAAGGTTGTAAACAGCACAAAAATTTGACCGACATAGAGAGAGCTCCATTCAGAAAAACATGGCAGAAACTAGCAAGATATTTCAAAAAGTTAAATTTGTATGAAAACTTATAGTTGGGTCATGAAGCAGCTGAACATTTTAATATAGGAGTTGTTGAGACAAGCACAAAAATTGCGGAACAAGTGTCATGAAACAGAAAAAAGGATCTTGGTATTGTGAACAGTTGTAAGTACTGTACTCACCCAATTACTGCCATGTTTCAACTCCAACCTCCTCCTCCGGTTAATGAAAACAAATTTATAAACCTTTACACTCACTTTATATTTTGCACTACACGTTCACATAGAAGTAACGAGTTATCTGCATGTGCAGATAGCAGTAGCATTTCCTGTGCATTCTTGGGAACTGTCAGCCGAATAAATTTGACCTGTGTATTTGCAGAAAATGCAATTCCTCTAGTTTAATAACAATAGCACCAAAAAAATCTACACATTCATTCATTCAACCTTTATTTATACAGATAAATCACATTGAGCCTCAAAGACTCATTTACAAGTGAGAACTGTTTGGACAGACAATGTAGAGAACGTATGTAGTCATCTACTGAAAATGATACTTCTGATGAGCCGAACATTGCATTCAGTAATTAATACACTGTAGATAAAGGTGGACAGCGCGCCAAATGATCTACCAAGAGCTCACAGAAATTCTTCAATATCACAAGGAGAAGTACTAGGTCATTTTTCTCACCTTCTGTGGGAGAAAAGTTTCTTCTACCATTCATCAACAAAATCTCTACTGCTCTTTTTGTCGCCACGTAGCAGAAACACAATTTCTCTGTCGCTTCAAGGGATCGTCATCAGCCATATATCTAGAAGAAATCTTAACTGGACGTCTCGTACTCTGTTTCAGAGGTTGGGAGGGGGCGGTGGTGGGGATAGGGAGGATGGTAGACCACTTGGCGGTCCAGTGGACTGGAAAACGTTGCAGCCCCCATGGCAGAAAGTTGGAGCGTGGTTGTATCTGCGTTGCAGCTATAATATGGCCACTGGCTCATTAGAGGCCTGATTTAAGGAACACTGTGTAACGCCGCCGAGCGCCTCAGCTGAGAGGGTTTCAGAGAGGAACCACTGAACCCATCCCTCTCCCCCGCCGTCTCCCCAGGCAAATCCATAAATTTGGGTTAGACAATAGCCAGGATTCTTGGCAAAAGTGGACAGGAGGACAGTCTTTCACACTTTTATAAAAAGAAAGACCACATCATCCAGTCACATGCAGAACCCTCTCAGCCTGCCACAACAGGAGCTGCTGACAGGTTGGCCATCAGTAAAAGGAGGTAAAGGAAAAAGAGAACAGACAGCGAGAGGGAAGGGAGGAAGGAACGGAAAGAAAAGAAAGAGAAGCTGACAGGCTCAGCTCCCCTTCTCAGTGCAATCAAGGAGGTGAAGACACAGAGGGGAGGAGAAGGGAGTGCAGGAGCTCAGCTGCATGTCAACCCAATCATTAGGTCACATGACCATGTAAATTACCACCATGTGGGCTGTTGCTCTTTATTTCTCCAACGTAGTCCAGGTGATGCAGAGCAGCCAGCACGTGTGGTGTGACACCCGGAGTCTACGCTCTCTGCATGGAGAGAGACATGTTCGGTCGTTGGTTGAGATCCGTGCAGTCAGGCATATCGTGCACGCTCGTGGAAAGTTCAAATCACTTCACACGAGCAGACGAAACGGGAACACGGACGAGCCGAGCAACATTGCATCGCAACTGCTTCTCAGACACGACGAGAAGTGTCATCTGCGGATTGGCAGACACGAAGGGCGGCTTGTCGACCCCAACTGCGACACAACCTCGTGTGCATTCGCTGTGTGCAAGCAGGAAGGGGCGAAGAGTGGGGGGGAAAAGAACAAATAATAATAATACAGTCACTCTGAGGACAAAATGTGGTGGCAGGGAGGCAGGGATGGAGGGAGGGAGCTGGAGGAGGAGAGGGGGGGAAATAGCCCCGTTCATCTCCTCTCATTTTCTGCCCGCTACTACCCAGCAGAGTTTCTATGGCAACCCCTCAAAAAGCAGTGTGCGGTGAATTGTGGATTTAAGATGCACTGGCTGATTGCACTGTGTGGAGGAGATGGCTGGCTCTTTCGTCAGCACAGCCCCACCACCTCAAACCCCCTCGTCCCCACCCCCCACCCTGCAAGAGGAAATTGGTGGAGAGCTCCAATGAAACAGCACTCCATATGCTTTCTTTGATGCGTGTGCCAGTCTTGTGGCTCTACGTCACGTGTGTGTTGGAGTACATACATGAGCATCAAAGCCACCAGAATCCAGTGCCCCCCCCCAACACACACACACACCTCCTCTTCCCTTCCTCCTCCACTTCTGCTCATCACTCTTGGCACCCACCAGACTGCACTCAGCTCTTCGTCTGGCTGACCATGTCGACTCATCAGTATGCTTTGAGTTTCAGCTGATTGAGTCCACGCCACCGATGACGGCTCACTTCTCCTTCTTGTTGGTTCCAAGCAGCAGCTCAGCGGTCCACTGAGCCCTGAGCGTAGAATCCCTGACAAATGACAGAAATAGTTTCACCCACCATCTTTGCTGCCTTGTTCCTTTCCACAAAGGAGGCTCCAACTTGTGCCTGTGAATGACATGCCCCGATGGCAGGAGACCCCGTGTGTCCTCCTGCAAGAGGAGGACATGTATGTGAATTCAGTGTGAGCTCCTTCGCTCCTGCTCCGAGTGCCCGTGTGATGCTTGTAAGCTGTGCCAGTCCCCCATTAGCATCCCATTATAAACCAGCATGATCACTCGTCACTTAAAATGCCTGCCACAGCGCGCTCTGTGTGCATGCGTGAGGGCACGTGTGTGAAACTGCATGCGACTCACAGTCAAGTGATTGAGATGACCTTGTTTCAAAAAGAACATGATGAAAACACAGTTGAGCCTCGCTCGGAGTACAGTTCAGTTTGAATGTGTCTGCCAGTGTTTGCTGTGTTTGACCCAGATTCTTACCTTCACCACTATTGATAAATTGGCTATCTGGAGGCAGCCTTGTGCAACTATTTAATGTAGCTGTGATGCAGCAAATAGCACCCTCTGCTGGCTGTTATTGTCTTATACGTAAGAATTAAATCTGTCAGTCTTCCTTTTTAAAGTTAAGTGTTTCTAAGGCAAAGGAGATGGTCATTGATTTTAGAAAAGACTCTTCAGTTGCAGCTCCTGTGGTCATTAACAGTGAAGCTGTAGAGGTGGTACAGCAATATAAATATCTGGGAACTGTTCTTGATGACAAAATGACCAGATGGGGTAGAGGCAGGGCAGCTGACTCAGGACCCCAAAGTCCCAGGTTCGATTCCCAGCCATGCCCACATGTCGTGGTGTCTTTGAGCAAGACACCTAATCTGTAATTGCTCCCCAGGCAGCTTATAGCTGCCCACTGCTCCACCTGGGTGTGTCCCATGTGCAATGGGTTAAATGCAGAGAACCAGTTTTGCCATTGCGAACATACAATGAACACATAGCACTTTTACTTTACTTTACTTTGATGCACAAGTGAAATGGCCCACCAGAGATTTTTTTTATTTTATCAGAAGCTCTGTGTGTTTAATGTTAATTCAACTTTTGTACTTTATTCATGTTTTATTGAGTCTCTTTTAATTTTCACCTTCATCTGTTGGTTTGGGCTTTTGACATTAAAAGCAGGAACAAACTCTCAGGGATTGTCATGATGTGCAGTAAAACTTCTAACATAGCACTACAGAACCTCCCTGACCTGCACAAGGCGAGGTCAGTGAACAAGGCCAGGCTGATTCTGGCAGATCCTGATCACCACTCCGTGGTGAGTTCAGGTTGCTTCCATCTGGATGCAGGTATCTGCAGCCCAGCTGTAGAACGAACAGACTGAAAAACTCATTCATCCCTGTAGCAATCAGACTTCTCAACAAACAATGATGATTTCATGTACATGTATTATTATTTTAATCTCTGAATATCTTCTCTAGTATGGATGTTTTGTGGGACAACTGACTGTGAAACAAATGACTACCTCTTGAGGATAATAAAGATTCTTGAACTTGTAGAGCCTACGATATCCATGCTATAAATGGGATTTAAAGTTCTTTGAAGGGAGCCAAATCTTGTGTATCGGTTTCAAAGAGACATTAAATTTTGAAAGGTTGGTCATGTGATATAACCAGTGACATAATACTGCCTTTGCCATTACATATGACTGTACTTAGTGACATACTACATACAGTACAGTTGAATCTTACATTATATTTTTTGCATTTCCCTCCTTTGGAGTTTAGCTACAAGTGATTGGTATTTATTCAACATTTAGATACCATCTTGTTGTAAGTCGTAAACTGAACATGCTAAGGATGTTAAAACATAGCACCACAGATACAAATGGTAAGTGAGGTAATGGGCAGCTGGGCAGTTTGTACACTGTTGTGTTGTAATTATTCAGTCACATTTCAGTTTCAAAACCTGTTTTTTTTTTTTTTTTCAATTAACATTAAGAATTTGTGCTTTTATTGCACAATGCAGAAAATGTGTTTCTTTATGGAACATTCAATAACAAATTGAAAAATGGACTTTTCTACCTCAATCTCCATCTTCTTCGATTTTATCCATAGACACTTTAGGCAACAGGTCCAGGAGAGAAACTCAGCCATCCCTCTCACTAGCAACATTTTCTATCTCTTTCTGGGGGGTGGGGGTGGGGGGTGGGGGGGCTCTGAGGTGTTCCCAAACCAGAGAAGATATACAATTCCTTCAGCAAGCCCTGGGTCTTCCTCAGGGCCTCCTACCATTGGGATGTGCCTTGAAAATCTCTAAAGGGAGGTGTCCAGGAAGTATCTTAATCAGATCCATGAACCACCTTAACTGACACCTTTTGATGTGAAGGAGCAACGGCTCTACTCCGAGCCTCCCCCAGATGGAGTTCCTCACTTTATCTTTAAGGCTGAGCCAGGCCACCCTGTGAAGAAAGCTAATTTTAGATGCTTATGTCTGGGATCTTGTTCTTTCTATCATGTTCCAAACTTCAAGAGCATAGATGAGGGTCAGAACTTAGACAGACCAATAAATTGAGAGCTTTGCCTTTTGACTCTATTTGGCAACTTTTGGTGCCTTGATTTTATATTTGCTGCTGTTTTTGTTGGCGAGTCGAGACCGTTTTTCTCATCCTGAGCATTTTATTGCATTGATGACCTTATTTTGATTTTGCATATGACAAAATCAACCAAACCTTGCTCAGCTCTTGCTTCACCACGACTCATCGAAGCACCCTCATATTTGAGGATGAAACCCCAATCCATTGATCCATCTCCCCATCCATCCTCCCATCACTTGTGAACAAGACACCCAAAAACTTAAACTCCATCACCTGATGTAAGGATTCCCCCACCCCCACCCCAGACCGACCCAGAACCCATTTCTGCTCAAGAACCATGACTTCAGACTCAAAGAAACTGACTCTCATTCCAGCTGCTTCACACTCAGCTGCAAACTCCAGGGCACGCTGAAGGTTTTGGCCTGAAGACACCAGCAGAACCACATCATCCACATGAAGCTGAGATGAGACCCTGAGGTTCCCAAAGCAGATTCCTTCCTCTCCACACCTGCACCTTCAGATCCTGTCTAAGAACACCACAAAAAGCATTGGAGACAATGGACCAAGTGGAGTCCATCCAACACTGAGAGCAATAATTCTTATGTCCTTCCTCCACTGTGTGAAACCTGCAGTTTGAAGCTAAAGTTGAAATGAACTCTGAACTAAGGTGTGATGCACTTTTTATCCTGCATATCTGATCTGCTCACTGTATGGAGTTTCAACTTTAGTGTTGGGTGAGAAGTTAGGGATTAGTGCCAGCGTCGTGTTTTTTTTTAATGGTTTTTGGGTTGATGGTGACTTCATCCCCCCAAATTGTGCCTTCAGCACAGAGAAAACAACTGTTTTTTACACGTCCTCTTAAATTAACAATAAGAACTAGTTTCTAAAATGTGAAACTGATACAAAAATTGCATCCTTAGATGTTCTTGAAGCAACAAAAACTCAACCCTGATCAGAGCAACAGTCATCCTCTGAATGTAATGAGCACTTGTCACCATACCCTTTGGGTCTAATTGTGTATACTGGTGATGCCGCTCACAGAGGATGAGGCAGCAGGGAATGAGACCACTAACTGAAACACCTCTACAAGTGGCGTGAGGAGAACAGAAGACCCTCCACCCCCCCTTCATTCTCTCCCATTAAGTCTCATTTCCAAGAATAGTGGGCAGGCTTTAGGTATGAATAATGGAAGCAGCCTCCAGGAGCTCATTTTCAGTGAGTGATCATCACTCTAAAGTAAGGCCTAATGATCACACAGATAAAGTGAGAGGCTGGCATGCATGATTAATGTCCTCAGGTCTGTTTCCAGCGCAGCCCCTCCTCTCAGGTCCTCTGACCGCTCTGAGCGCACCGTATGTTGCATTTAGGAAAACAAGATGCAACGTGACTCACTGGACTCAGCATCTCTCCCCAGTTAAAGAGCAACGTTAGGAGATGAACTGTGCCAAAACTTCAACGAACGAGCAAATCCGTGCCACGACCAAGACATTTTTAGTTTAATCTAAATATATAATAAAATAGATTTTGTCAGAATTAATTTTTGATTCATTTTAGGCTCAAATTACTTTTTTTTTTTTTAACCTAATTTTGTATTTTTTAATTAGTGTATTTTTGTTCATGAATGTGTTGTTTTACATTGTCTTCACACATTTATATATTTGTTTGATTATTTGGCAGGGGTGCAATTTTCTGAACGATCACTGATCTCTAAAAAGCCTGATCTGCCAATACTGATTTTGTTTTATAATCAACACTATCAGGTGTTATAAGGTCACAATGCATCTTCGATTTTCCAATATTATTTCATTGAAAATCATAACTTTGAACAATATCCTGGAAACAATCCAAATTTTCACTGGCCATGGGGTAGTGCTCAGAAATATAAATGAAGTTCAGACAATTGTTGCGAAAACTACAAAAAAAAAAAAAAATTCTGTAAAATCGGTTTCTCTTGTAAGTATTGGCCGAACTCCAATCACCCAAAATTAAGGAAATTGTGGCGATAAATCTGTGCACCCCTATTTAGTCTTTTTTTTTAAATATATTGCATCCAGATGTTTGCTCTATACTCACTAGGTGTCAGTGTTGTAAAAGGAAATAAATGTATGTGCTACAAGGCAACTATCCTGTCTCATTTTCACCCAAATACTGTATGTAAAGCTTTATTTACTGAGTTACAGATTTTAAAATAAAGTGAACAAAATAATCCAACTGCAGCACGTCTAGTCCTGAAAAGCAGAAATGTTCATGTTCGAACAAAGACTGAGCTTGTAGACGACCACATTTTCATATCATGAATGAACTTAAGCAGTATATATTCACTTACATTTAATTTACAATAAAGCTTCACTTGTGCTGGACTCTTCCTGATGATGCCACATGTCAGGGTTTGGGCTCCTGACTCACCCGCGAGTCAAACGCTGCAGTAAAGACATCCTGAAGGACGTGGTTTTGAGTTACATACACTGTAAGCAGCGCACAGTCGTCTTCTAGTCTGCATGGACGGAGCGTGCATCCAGGCATGGTGAAATAAAAGGGCTGGAATCCAGTTTTCCACAGAACTGATCCAAGCCTACCAGCTGTGACTCTGGTTACATGGCATGTTTCAGGGCAAACTGTAACGGCTGACTGGAAGGCATGTCGTCTCACCCTGCACCAATGACAGAACTACAAAGGCCTCAGCTCAGATGTCAGTGAGACGCAGTTGGCAAATGGACACTCGAGCAGTCTGCTTCATCAGGCTGAGTACAGACGAGTGACCCGAGCATGAAACTAAATGTTTGCTCTTATCTCATCCGGTGCCAGTAACTCACAGGCTGCCATTACAAAGCACTGGGACCTGCTAACAAACACCAGTGCTGTCATTAGGGAGAAGACTGACAGACTAGTTTTATTGATTGTCATTATTTAAAGCTGCCATCACATTGTAAGAACAATATAAATCAAAATGTGGCTCCAAAGTGTGTCCTGTGACAATAAAGAAGCAGAATAGCAGCAGATGTTTTTCGTCATATTGATAAAAATGTTGAGTCCCTGGGGACCCATTGGTGTTTGATTCTGTTTTTTAACACAAAAGCAAAAATAAAATACCACTTTGCTCCATACGCTTTGACTCCAATTTATTTCATCCATTTTAATAAATTTACCTCAGTAGTAAATTATTCAGCATCTGGATGAATATAAAGGGGAAGCTGAAGGAACATTTTATATTTTTATGATGAGAAACATGTTATGACAGGGCCCTGACTGCAGAGTGTTTAATGTGGAAACAGCGCAGGAGAAAGTTTAGACGCCGTTCAGTGATCCTTCTCCAGGAATGAGGTGTTTATGTGTTAAAATGAGGCAGCGACTGCTTTCCAAAAGGTAACGCAAAACAGAATGTTTCAAATTCCTGTTCTTCTGCTAAAGAAACCATGTGGTTTCAGACAGCTGTTTCTTGTTTGCCCCAATAAAATCACAACTACTTGTTTTCTACAGAACTTTTGTTACAGATGTTGAAGATGTAATTGTATTCATAAAAAAAAAAAAAACTATTTTGAAGCTAAAATACACAGCATGACCACACATTTTGTTCTGTTCTTGTGGGATAGGTGGAACCTTCCCCAGCTGTCATCAGACAGGGGAAACCCTGAACAGGGTCCTGGTCCATGGCGGGGCCACAGACCACAGAACTTTGATGAATTTCAGTTTGTATTGACCTTTAAAACTTCACACCTGTTTCCTCCAACTCTTCGTTTTGTCTCCACCCATGTCATGAGCCGCTCCAAACTGTCCAGCTGTAGCACTCTCCAGTCTCACAGTGAGAACGGTGATGTTCCATATCACAAAGATACAAGGTACTGTATAAACATTTTTATTAAGATAAAAAGTTGTTTTTGGACTGTGACTTTTTATATTTGAATATCCAGTTGAGTTTGGTAACAAACATTTAACACAAATAAAGCGGCAACTTAGCACATACCCATAATTCAATTCTTCTAGGTCAAAATAAACTTTTCAGCTATCCAGAATGCCGTTCAGGTGACTCATAAACAATATTTTTAAGCTCTCAAATGCTATTCTTTGACAAAAGTGACTAGTTACAGTGCATTAATTTTAGTTATGTCAGATTTTCATCTGCAGATATCCAGAAGTTCATTTCTTATCAGGAAAAAATGTCATGATTTTAATAAATATGATTCCACCGTATTAGTTTTTTTGTTTTGTTTTGTTTGTTTGTTTGTTGTTGGGTATTCAAAATGAAAAATCTTCCAGCTAGGTTGAATTTATTTTAAATCTAAAAAAAGAAAAATCACTGAAATGAACTTGTAAAACTTCCATTAGGAGTATCTGGTTCTGGTATTTTGCCTGGTTAAAACATAATGCAGGCATCAGTAATTCAAACAGTGGCTAGCAACTATGTAATTACAAATTCCAATTAAATTCAATTCAGTTTATTTATTTAGAGCCAAATCACACAGAAGTCATCTCAGGGCACTGAACAGAAACATCCACATATTAAAAATAACAATTTAACCCTATTTATCTGAGGAGCAGACTGCTTTGAGTTTAACTCCTTTACAGATCTCTCGTCTTGAGCAAACATGAAGGCGACAGTGGAAAGGAAAAACTCCTTCATGAGGAAGAAACTTTTATCAGAACCAGGCTCAGGACAAGTGGCCATCTGTTTCAACTGGCTGGATTTGAGAGGAACAGATACACAATGGCAGGTCAAGAATCACATGTTAAGATAGAAATAATATTAAAAGAAAACAATTTATTTTTAACAGTTTAAGGAAATGAGGTCAATTTGTCCTCCAGTAGTTTGTCTATAGCAGCATAAAAAGCCAACCCTAACTATAGGATTTCTCAAAAAGGAAAGTCTTTAGCCCAGTCATAAAACTAGACAATGTGTCAGCCTCATGGACAGAAACTGGAAGTTGGTTCCACAAAAGAGGAGCCTGATAACTGAAAGATCTTGCTCTCATTCTGCTTTTGGAAACTCTAGGAACCACGAGTAAGTCTGCAGTCTGAGAGCAAAGTGTTCTGTTGGGAAAATATGGGAAAAGATCTCAAATATAAGATGGACCTAGGTTGTTGAGAGCTTTGTAGGTCGGAAGTAGGATTTTGAATTCTATTCTGGGCTTGACAGGGAGTCAATGGAGGGATATGATCTCTCCCACTAACTCCAGTTAAGACTCTGGCAGCAGCATTTTGGATCAGCTAAAGACGTTTTAAAGAAGTACTGTATTTGGACACCCAGAAAACAAAACATTGCTATAGTCCAGTCTAGACCTGACAAAATGCATGAACCAGTTTTTCTGCATCATTTTTAGATAAGATGTTTCTAATTTTAGTGATATTACGCAGGTGGAAGAAGCTGGTTCTAATAACGTTTTAATGTGGGGGATAAAAGACATGTCCTGATCAAAAATAACACAAATATTTTTAACATTAGAGCTGGAGGCCAAATTAATGCCATCCAAGGACGGAGAAAGACTGAAAAATGTATTCATAAGATGCTCAGGTCCAAAAACTAAAACCTCAGTCTTGTCTGTGTTCAAAAGAAGAAAATTTAAGGTCCTTCAGGTTTTTATGTCTTTAAGACATGCTTTTAGTCTGAGTAGCTAATTGGATTCATTGGGTTTAATGGACAAATGTAACTGTATCATCAGCATAACAATAAAAAATTAGCCCATGTTGTTTAATAACTTTACCTAATGGAAGCACATAAAAGGTAAAGGGTATTGGGCCAAGAACTAAATCCTGAGGAACTCCATGACTAACTCTGGTATATGATGAAGATTATTTGCATTTACAAATTGGACTCTATCAGATTAATATGATTTAAACAAATTTAGAGCCTTTCCCGTAATTCCAATAAATACTGGTACCTGAAAAGATACTTTGTATTTCTATTAAAAACAAATTTTTACATGAATCCACAAACAGCAACATTCTAAACTACTTAAAGTAGCAGTAAGAAATGTGATTTGGCATGAAGGACTGCTTTTATAGGTCTTTACATGTACAATCTATTTACTGAAATCTAGAGAAAGGAGAATGCTTTTATGTTATGTTACAACGACCAGCCTAAGCTGACCCACTTGTTGATTAGAACTCCTTTGACCATTTGGCCCACTTTGTACCAGCACCAGCTTGTATTTAGTTCAGGTCGAATTATCCCACCCATTTCTTCCAGACTGATTGAGTCCAAACAGCTTTATTGTTGGCAGACAAAAAAACAATAGCTGCAAGTAAAAAAAAAAAAAGTTTCACCACAGATCAGTCATTATGATTAGGAACTGGTGATTGCCAAGAATTATTAAATGAAAGGAAAAAAAAAGAAAAAGTATTTGTGCAGTTTATCCAGATTGTTTTGAATGTACCAGCAAAATGAACGCAGGTCATCAAAATGCATAAATGTCTTTTTATTTTTATTATTATTTGTCATTTGAGGGTCACAGATTGTAGTTTACCAGTGGGATGACATTTTATGTATTTAAAAACAAAGGGTGGCCCATTAATCTGAAATAAAAGCCATAAAATGCTCATTTTAGTCAAAGAAATCCAAACATTTATTGCTCTTAATGTCTTACACAAATGATCAGTGTGGGCTTCACATATGTGCAAAGATAATACGTGAGTTTACAACAATAAACGCTCCAGTTTTTGAGCTCAGATGAACGTAAACTTAAGACATTTATTTGACCTACTTTATATTTATTTACACCATAAATACATCACAGTATGCTGAGCGTTCACCAACGCAAAAAAACAAAACTTTAAAATCTGTTTCACAAACAGATAGATTAATATACCACCTTAATATACAGAGAAAGGTGGATATTGTAAAATGGTAATTTAGTTACACATAGCTCTGTACAGTTTACAGACTCATGTTATTTATTCTGGACATGAAAAGAATAAAATTCAACACTATTTGCACAGACATGGCTGTGTATAAGCAGAAACAACATGTAAACATTTGATTATGAAAATCCTGACATCCTGCTGTGCTTCTCGTTCTCAGTAATTAGGATGACAACACGTCGGTCAACTCAAACACGTGGACAACAAAATGAAAAACGCTCGAGTCCAACTCTGAGTCAGATACAGACATCAGACAACAGCTGAAGGACTTTTAAGACTGCAGTTGGGAGAGGAAGCTGTCTACATTCTTGTGCATGTGCAAACACACACACACACACACGCACGCACACACAAACACACACACACACACACACACACACACACAGATCAAGTGAGAGAGAGTTCCTGTTGGCAACAATCTACTTATATCTTGTTCTGCCAGAACGCAGCTTGAAATTAAAAGTGGTAAAACACTCTATACTGTAACATGCAGTAGATATTAGAGGATAACTTTGTGGGGTAGAAGCGTTTCCTTAAAAAAAGACAGTCAAATACACATGGTAGGTGAAAACACAGCTGCAGTGTGTGCCTTGAGCAGGCGCAGAGTCACTGTTTTTTTTTTTTTTTTTTTTTTTTTTTTTTCACCAACCAAAA
>JARVGQ010000002.1:27036134-27046472 GCA_031762355.1 Hypsolebias martinsi | reverse complement strand
ATAGTTGAATGACAAAAGATATTTATGTTGTGCCACTTTCTGCAAAGTTCATAAATCATGTCACAGACGCTTTAAAAGCTTCAGTGAAACGACTAAATGTTAACGTAACACCTGCATATTCCGTGCTGACCTTCAGAGCACCCATTAGTGCACAGATTTGTCTCAAACAGCTGATGCACGAGGCCCGACACATTTAGGCCATTCACTCGGCGTTCCTTTTCATTCATTATATAATAAAACCCTTCAGAAGTAAAAAGAAGCTACAGGGCAACAAAAAGCTTTCAGAGCTGTGTGGGCAGCTTTGCTCTCTGGCAGAGAAGAGGCGACCTCGTGGTGTTGTTATCTGACAGCTGGATGTTTGTCCCACGCTAACAGGAAGGACCTGTGAATCAGAAGCGTGAGACTCCGCCCTCTGAAACAACAAACACCTGCTGGGTAACTTACATGTGAGGCTCGTTTTGACGTTCCTTAACGTATCCTGTTCAAGTAAAGGATTTCATTTACCACGTGCGCCGGAGGAGCGCTGCGTTGTACCTTCAAGTCAAAGTGAGCGATCCCCTTCGAGTGGATGTGGTGAACGCCGTCCAGGATCTGCTTGATGAACTGAGTGGCCTCCTCCTCACAGAGAGATTCCTTCCGAGCCAAGAAATCAAACAGCTCTCCTCCAGACACCCTGAAAACACACACACACATACACACACATCACTCTGAGACAATTTAGAGCTAAGCCTCTCTTTATCTAAAGTATGTCCTCAAGAACTGGACACACACGTCCTGGATGCCCTGCCTGTTTGTTGGGAGGCATCGTCTGAGACGTTTGGCCTACAAATTAACAATGTTCCCCCAAACCTTTAGAAAACGTGCTGCAAAGCTCCTTGAAACATCTTTAGTAGGACAAGGCTGATCCAGTCTGTCAGTCAACTCAGCAATAACTGGACTGAGCTTCAACTCGTCCTAATTAGACCCTCCATTTTCCCAGGAATCTCTGGACTAACCGGGGGCCCACTGAGGAACAAGCACTATTGTCCGACTGCTTATGAAGCATCACACTGATCCATTTTTCTTCCACACGTTTTTTTTTTTTTTTTGGCATGGTTTTCTCATCCTGCAGTTTTCAAGCTGTTTCCACAAATCATACATCAAACGTTCAGCTCTTACAGGACAATCCTGCTATGACTTGGTATTGGTGCAACTTTAGCTCTTTGACACATTTAGCTTTTTCTGTCCTTTTTTTTTTTCATTGAGAATGAATTGAGCTCATTTTACATCCTTCAAATCTTTAGATCTGTTTACAGCCTTTTACTGCTCCTTTCACATTTTGTTCTGCGTCGGTTTCTTTCAGCTTCCTTGTGGAAATTTAAAAACTTTTCAGCTACTTTCAGCTAATTTCAGCTGTTTTGTGCTCCTTTCTGATTCTTTCGGCTAACTACAACATTTTTGTGCTTCTTCTAACGTCTTCCTGCTCATTTCAGCTTGTTATGCTCCTTTTGGCTAATTTATGCACGTTTCAACTTATTCTGCTATTTCAGCTACTATTTAGCTGTTTTGTGCTAATTTAAGCATTTTAAGCTAATTCCACGTTTTTGCACTCGTTTCAACTTTTCCGTGCAGTCCATTTAATTCTGCAAAAAATGTGCTCTCTCCACTTCCTTCTTGTAATTTCAGCTTCTTTCTGCCTTTTTAACAATTTTTCAGCTGTTTTTTGTTGCTGTTGCTAATTTCAGCTTTTTCCCCCCAATAATTTCCACATTTTAATGCTCAATTCTGCTTCTTTCAGCCTAACAAGGCAAACATTCTTTCTGCTTTCTTCTGCTAATTTAAGCTAGTTCTACCTTTTCAGCTACCTTTTATAGCTTTTTAAGCTAATTTCAGCTGTTTTCAGATAAATTCAAGTTTTTCATAGTAATATCTGCTACATTCCACCTAATTAACTTCTTTCTGCTAATTTCAGCTTTTTCTGCTATTTCAGCTAAGTTTTAGCTGGTTTGTGCTAAATTTAGCTTTTTCAGCTAATTCCACATTTTTAGCTAATTTCAGCTCCTTCCATTTCAATTTATTTAAGCTTCTTTCTGCTTTTTAGATACTTTCCAGCTTTTTTCCTTGCTGTTTTCAGCTTTTTTTAGTTAATTTCCTAATTTTTGTTCTCATTTATGCTTCTTATTTAAATCTAATTCCGCGGATGTGTTCTTTATGCTTTCTTCTTCTAACTTAGGCTCGTTCTTCCATTTCAGCTACATTCAAACATGTTTTTTTAAGCTAATTGCAGCTGTTTTTCCACAAGTTCTTCTGCAATAAGCATTCACACTGCATTTTCTCTAGTTTAAGTTGTGAGAAACATTTGGTTCTTTCTGATACACATGATCCCACCCAACAAAGGAGCAAACAGTCCAAGTAAACAAAACCCAACTTGGACAGGAACACAGTTCAAGGTCCGATGCTGTTCATAGTTTAAACATCTGTAATGTGTTTTTTAAAGATAGTGGATTTTTAGATTTACATCATGTTAAAAACATGCATCTTGAATGTTGCTGTAGCCGTGTTATATTATTCAGTCTGGCTGTTGAGTCTGACCACAGCGTTTGATTTTAGTGCTGCTGAGTGACGGCGGGACTCACAGTTCAAGCATGAGCGCCACGTCCGTGCGGTTTTCGTACACGTCGTGCAGCTCCACGATGTTCGGGTGCCGGATCTGCTGCAGGATGTCCACCTCCCTCTCGATCTCCTCTCTCTTCACGCCCCGTCTGCTGACCCGACTCGGGCGTTTCTTGATGAACTTGGCTGCATACTGGTTGCCGGTGCTCTTCTCTTTACAGCGCCTGACAACTGCGAACTGCCCGCTGCAGACACAGAAGAAATGAAACTCTGACGTCTGACCCTGAATCATCTGGTGCCTTCATGTCAAAGTTGTAAACAAAGGCCTTACATGAACTGTTAGCACTTTGCATATGCATTAGGGATTACTCTTAGCTACCACTACACCTAAATTAAGCTCAAAATCTGTCAGATTAACTGGGATTTTGGCATTTTTGAGTTTGCTATGATGAATTAACTGCTTCAGCCATCTTAAATCAGGTTGACTCAAACTGTTGATCAGTTGTAGATATTCAGTGATTAATTCATGACAGTTTGAGTAAAACATGCCCCTTAGTTCACAAGATAGTTTGCTAAAAGACAGACAAACACTCATTCACAGAAGTAGTTAAATGATCGCACATCTTTCATGTTGGCAGGCGATAAAGCTTCAATAAAAATACTCGAAGCTTGTTTGATTTTAATATGACTTGTCGCACTACAAGTATTTCAGGTATCGTTTCGTATCAGCAGGATATGACTGCAGAAGAAATTGCGTGTCAGAAATGTCAGAAATGTTGTGGTACAGTCCATTACTTCCAGTTTCCTGGAGAGGCAGAAGACAAGCAGACAGGCTGACAGCTTGAACAAAGCCTCTGTCCTCCTACTCCAACAAACCTCTGGCCAAATTTCTTCCCATCTTCCAACATTTCATCTCCAGGAAGAATCTCCAAACCTCTGACTGTTTCACAACAAAAAGGGTGCAGCTTTCAGGACAGCCGGCTCATTGTGTTCTTGTTTTGTTAGGCACAATAAATACTTGCTTGTGACACGGAATGAATGAGCTGAAACACTGGCAGCTGAACGTCTTCCTGTGTCTTGTCAGCCATGAATGTCCTCCAGCGCAATAAGTGAGAAGACATTTTTAACACAGTGCCCAATTAACAACAAGCAGGAAGTCTGTTATCAGAGCAGAACACGAAATATCAGACTAATCCTGCTGCCGTGAGCTGACCTGCCAGCGCTCTGCAGTCAAACCAGGAAAACAAGCCTGGCTCTGCAGAAGCACATGGGCTGAGGAAGGGATAAAACCAACAAAACTTGCTGGTATCTTTTAGTTTCCCTGAATAAATTACCGGTACTCAGAATATTTTTAATGTGGACTAAATTCACCACTTTTATCACAATACATTTTACACCATACTGTAACAAAAGCACGTTTTGGACTATTTTCTACTGACTATGAAGAAACAGAAATAGTATCCATGAAAAACATAGAAAGGTGCAGGTACGCATTTAAAAATAGAGGAATGAAAGTCAGCCATAGTAAGACAGAGTGCATGTGTGGTGGAGTGAGGCTACAAGGAGCAGAGGTCACAAAGGTGCAGGACTTCAAGTACTTGGGGTCAACAGTCCAGGAAAATGGAAAATGTGGTAAAGAGGTGAAATAAGAGAGTCCAGGCAGGACGGAGAGGATGGAGAGAAGTTTCAGGAGTGATTTGTGACAAAAGGGTGTCAGCAAAGGTCAAAGGAAAAGTTCACAAGACAGTGGTAAGACAGGTACAGCACAGGTGTAACGACTGGGAGATAAAGTTAGAGATGGTTTGGACATGTCCAGAGGAGGGACAGTGCAAAACAGGAGCTACCGGTATATGGATGCAGTTAAATGAGCATTAAGTGCAGAACCACTAGACTGAGGAACAGCTTCTACCCTGAAGCTGTTAGACTTATGAATCATCATCACTGTGGAAAAATAAAAAAAAAACACTGTAATGCCACTTTGTTGATATGTGCTGCTGATTACCCATGCTGCTGATCTCATGCTGCTGATTTACTTCATGCTGCTGTGTTCATTCGTACTCATCTGCTCACACAGACTCATGTTTGTGCTGCTGTTGTTTGGCGCATTAGTGTTTTTGCACTATTAATGTTTGACATATTCTTAGTTTAGCGTGTACCACATGCGATGCAAATGACAATAAAGAACCTTGACCTTGAGTTAGAAAGGACATGGAGGCAGATGGACTGTGGACAGAATGAGATGGAGGATGACTTGTTGTGTCAACCCATGAAGAATAAGCAGCCGAAAGAAGATTGACCTTAAATAAGCATTTAAGGTCCTCCATGTGCAGTACTGTGCAAAAGTTTTGAACCATTTTAACTTTGACCAGTGTTTTATCAGACTTTCTGAACATCTTTATTAAAATCACAAAACTTTAACTGCAACAGTGTTAAAACTGTTAAAACGTATCAAAATGCCAGTTCAGTCAAACACAGTCCAACTTTCTGTGATGTGTTTAAACTCTGAATGATGTTCATACTGTGGAATATTCCTGAGCTATGGCCTCCAAAACAAGCTGGGTTTTCTCGTTGGTTATGCCAAATCCCACTGAACTGCTCACATTTAAAAACATATTTTGTGACTTTTGTCTATGCTGAGCAATGAACCTCTACTAAAAGACCAAGTACTTCTCCATCAAGGCACACGTTTTTGTGTGTAATATTCATGTTTTATTTCAAAGCCATGCAATAAAATAGACAAAATTAATTTTAACATCATAATGAGTGGAGAACAAACAAAAAAAAAAGTGTTGAGTCAGAAATATGAAACAGGATCTGATTAAAACTGCCTCAGACCCTGTGAGAGGCGTCTCCTTCCATCAATCCTCTACTGCGTGACAATCATCTTGTTGGTGCTAAAATATCACTTTATGTCCAACAGTGAAATCATTAATAATAATAATAATAATGTGTTATATATTATCATGGTATGTTCCCATGTGATGGTGAAATCATCTCTCTGCATTTAACCCATCCACCACCAGGTGGAGCAGTGGGCAGTTATGGAAAGCGCCCGGGGAACAACTGTGTATAAGGTGTCCTGTTCAGAGACACCACGAGGTGTGCAATGACCAGGGATTGAACCCAGGACCTTCTGGTCCCAGGTCAGCTGCTCTGCCCCTATAGCATCTCTTGTTCATATATTTATTTAATTTAAAAAAAGAGAACACATTGAGTATTTGTTTCTGGCTGCTGGTAAAAAAGTGCCTAAAAATCCAGTTTAAAAGGAAGATTGACGCCAGGCTGTGTGGGACGAAAACGTAAAGAAAAGAGGGATGACTGAATTATTTAGTTGTTAAAATGCGTTGAGCATCTTATTTGTGGAAGAACCTGTAACTCTGATACACATGAATGAAGACCAGTAGAGGACTAGGTCTCTCTGCAGGAGGGGGGACTTTACACAGTTTGTCCGATGCCCATTTGTTTTCTTTTTACAAATGTTGCAGCTTTTCTGTAAACTTTCCCATCAGGCTGAGCTCCTCTGCATCATCCACAAATGTTTTTAATCTAGATTGTTCCATTAGTTTCTGTAAGTGTGAGTTTGACCGGGCACAAGCCTCCAGTCAAGGAGCACCCAGATGTTAGGATGTTTCGGAGCGTTGCGTTGGAACAGGCGGTTGAACTTTATGTAAACTGGACAACAGAAACAGCCGGGAACAAGACAACAACTGGCAAGAATTTCATCTAGACTGGACATCAGCGTCCACGCAGAGATTCCAGTGTGGCGATGATGTCCAGCCTGACTGGTGGGCTAATAATACCTCCCCTCACTGTCTTTGTCTTCACACGTCGCCTCTCTGCAGCTGTAGAGAAAACAGGAAGGGCTCTGAAGAGCAGGAGAAGTGGAGAGGAGCGGCTTGGCTTTCAAACAGCACTTACACGAATGACACCAACGCATTACGAAAGAAATCAAGTAATTGTTGTGGCCAAAAGCCACAGCTGACTTTTAAACCACAGCATGATGGGAATGTTGACCTAATTTAAATTTAAAGTCTTAAAGACACACCCAGTATGGTGTTTACTCATTGTTGCAATGACAAATTGTTATTTAATAGATTCAAACACATAAACACATAGTTCTTTAATGACCGCCATGCCGGAGGGAAGAAAGCTGAAGCTTTAAAAATGACACCACGTGTGGCAGCAGACTACATTTACAAAAAGCCACCATGGATTCACTCAATCTGAAAGTTGTCAACGGTTATTTCACCTGGATGTCTAATTAAAAGGAATGTGTTTAAACTATTGTTTTTCTCTCCCAATAGGCCTTTGGGAAATAAATCTTCTCTACCCTTGGTAGTACCTGTACATTCAGAGTGTGAACATGTCTGAGCAGTGGCTGCAGGGGAAAGAAAGAAGTCTGAAGCTATACGTCTTGTAGAAATATGTCAACGGTCCACGACTACAAGTCCTATTTGAAGATGTGAAAACAGTGGATGGGATGGAGTTCATTAAACAGCCTGGAAACTCACATGTGCTGTCTGTGTGATCTATTCGCTGCCACCCCTGAGATTGCCAAGAAAAGTTTAACCTTGTTAGAGAAGACAACCATTTTGGAGGGAAAAGTAAATCCCTCTTAAAAAAAAACAAAAAACAAGCGTCACCCAAAGGAATGAGCTGTCAAACGTCCGGAGCAGCAACATTCTTCTCAATTTCACTGTCAAGCTGTTCTTTAAAGAATAACAGTCTGGGATGATGGTTGCATTGGATAAAGAGTCTGCCAACCAGATCTGTCCCATAGGTGGTCTTCACTGCAGTATTTCAAGCCAACCTCCTGTTGGAATCTCAGAAGTAGACTTTTAACACATGCAACACACATCCATCCAAAACAGTCAGTCATCGTGTACAACAATCAAATGTTTTAGGCCAGGTGGCCAACTTGCTACTCACAGAAACAGTGTCAGGACAACCAAGGCCAGAGTGGTTCAGAAAAAGGGATGTAAAATGTTAAATGAAACAGCAGTGAAGGCTATGGGACAGATCTGATTGGCAGTCCTCTGGATGGTGGGGTGGTGGTGGACGTTTCTCATTTAAAGAAACTGGTCCAGATGACATGATTTAACCTTTTTGTTGTCAGAGTAAAGTGCAGAGTAACACGGTACAGGGACGGGATGCTGAGGGAGGTATTCCAAAACTGGCTTGGCGTGCCGTTCGTCTTAGCTCTTAAGCCTGTCGGTGTGGCTGAAAGTACCTTCTCTCTGCAGAGTTTCCACTTCCAACAGCTGAAGGTCATTATCCCCAGGCAAGGAATGCTCGGACAAGTGGCGCCCAGCAAACATCTAAACACACTTGTCATCTGAGTAATCTCTGGAGCAGCATGACAAAGCTGGACAGATTCAGAACCGACCAAGTCCTGATCAGGACATCGCTGTAATTAGCACGTCAGATGTTTGACAGGACGTGGGGAACTCAAACGGCTAAAGCAAGACTCATCATTGCACAGGACAATATCCTGCTTTTACTGTGTCAGAAAATATATATAAAAAAAAAAATTCTTTATCTGAGGCATAAACACTGATAGAAAAAGTGAAGCTCCAGATGTAACGGTTGAAATAAAAAGAAACTGCAGGATTTGATATGTCATGTGACTACGTACTGTATTTTTATTTTACAGAAAAGATCTATAAGGATTATTACAAGAAAGCATTACTGTCATCCTTCAAATATATTATTTCATCATTTGAAATTATTGAAGTTTTATGATTTGGTGGATTATAATATTCTGTTAGTAATGTATAAATCTCAGAATTCTACATTACCTCCGAACATTCAAACGCTTTTTGTAAAAAGGAAAAGTTGTTATAATTTAAAGGGTACAGACATTTTTGTAAAACCTCAGTACAGAACCAGATTAAAGGGTCGGTCTAATGCATGGAATAAGTGTGTGGAATGGTTTGGAAAACAATGTAAAAAGAGTAAAGTCGGTCTCTATATTTAAGAAAGAGATTAAGACCGAATTGTTGAAAAGATATACTTTGCATATAAATTTTAGTTAATAAGAAATGTTGTAGAAAACTGAATTAATGATTAATCAACATTTTGTTGTATAATTAATATATGATTTGTTTGATTTAATTATTTGAATTGATTTGTTTTACAAGAAGGAGCAGATATGATAAGATTTCTTCTTCTTCTGCTACCTTTCATTTTAGGTTTTTATGTTTTTTCTTTCTTTCTTCTATCTACGTGATTTGTAATTCTTTTTCTTGTTTTAAATCTGAAATGAATAAATAAATAAATAAAATTACCGGGGTCTAAACAATATAACAATAAAGAACAAGTATCCACTGCCATTAATTGACTCTATCCATGAACAGTTACATCATCTTTACCGAACTAGATCTCTGTAACGCTTATCACCTCATCTGACTCAAGGAGGGTGGTGAGTGGAAGACAGCATTTAAGACACCTTTGGGACATTTTGAATATCTCGTTATGCCTTTTGGCCTCACCAACGCTCCTGCAGTTTTTCAAGCACTGGTAAACAACATATTAAGAGACTTTTTTGGAGACTTTGTATTTGTCTTTTTGGATGACATTCTCATCTATTCCAGGACTAAGACTGAACACATCTCACAAGTCCAAATGGTACTCCAGAGACTTTTTGAGAATCAGCGTTTTGTAAAAGGGGAAAAACATGACTTTCACACTTCTGTTTCATTTTTGGGGTTTATATTCGGGGAAGGGTACTACAGGATGGAACCCGAAAAAACTAAGGCAGTGGTGGAGTGGCCATTTCCTGAGACCAGGAAACAACTGCAACGGTTTCTAGGATTTGCTAACTTTTACAGACATTTCATCAAAGACTACAACCGCATTGCCACGCCTTTATCCCAGCTTACCTCTACAAAAAGAACCTTCATATAGACCCCAGAAGCCAACTCTGCTTTCGGTAAGCTTAAGCAACTTTTTTCTTCCACACCTTTCCTCTGCCATCTGGACCCCTCTCGTCATTGTATCCTTGAGACGGATGCTTCTGACACCAGGGTAGGTGCAGTATTGTCCCAAAGATCACCCACAGACAATAAAATACACCCATGTGCCTTCTTTTCTCGCCGTTTGTCTCAAGCTGAAAGGAATTGTGACGTGGGCAATAGGGAGTTGCTAGCTGTAAAATTAGCATTGGAGGAGTGGTGCCATTGGCTGGAGGGTACGGAAATACCTTTTCTCATTTGGACCAACCATAAGAACCTCACTTATCTCAGGGACGCTAAACGGTTGAATCCCAGGCAGGCATGCTGGTCACTTTCTTCAACTGTTTCAATTACTCCCTGACTTTCAGACCTGGTTCTAAAGATGTGAAGCCCAACGCTCTGTCCCACCTGTTTTCTCCTCTAGACGCTCCTGAATCCGAAGAAAGCATCATACTTCCGGTTTGTATCATTCGAGCTCTCCCCTGGCCCATCGTCAAAGAGGTTCGTGAAGCCCACCAATTGGAACCGGATCCTGGCACGGGACCCCCTGGTACACTCTTCTTTCCCACATCCATGAGAGCCAAGGTACTCGAGTGGGTGCATACAAACAAACTCTCGTGTCACCCAGGTATTTCCCGTATGTTGTCTTTAACGAACACCCATTTCTGGTGGCCCACTCTGTCACACTATGTTAAAGAATTTGTTGCAGCTTGTCCCACATGTGCCAGGAACAAGACAGGAACTCAACCCCCTGCAGGTCTTCTTCAACCTCTACCAAGCCCAGCCGTCCTTC
>JARVGQ010000002.1:27023383-27036034 GCA_031762355.1 Hypsolebias martinsi | reverse complement strand
TTCTGCTCCTTTCATTTTATCCTATTTGTATTCTTGTATCTGATGAAACTGTTTTGTATTGCTCTTTTAAAATGAATTAATAAACATCAAATCAAATCAAATCAAATTGCATCATTTTGTTCTCAGAGCAGCTTCGCCTGCCCCTTTTTGACACAAGACCCTGACCATACGTTTTCTCACAAGAGTATGCCCCAAGTATTGTGTGATGGGTCAGATGTTCGTGGGCGTTGATGGGAGAAGCTGTATGAAGGTCATTTATGTAATTAAATTATCCAACAGGTGTGTTTGTCAGTGTGGAAAAGCACTCGGACATTCATCTGAACAGTACGACTCTTCAGGACATGCTAAGATAGTCAAATGGCCAATAACTCCTGGGTGGAGAAAGCACAGACGTTGTGCATGGAGGAGTCTGTCTGCTGAAAATGGTGGCATTTCCTTCATGATTTATTTGTGGCCAAACGAATGGAGTGCACGTCCTGGCAGTAAGAAACCTGTGCAGCGGCATATAGCAGCTGGAGGGGTTTCCCAGGAGCTCTGCACCATGTGTCTCATCGATTATGAAAAGTGTGTGTGAATACAAACAACCACGCGACCGCAAGTCGACTGTTCAGCTTCGGGCAGAGCATTCAGGGCCCTTAAGATCAAAGGTCCCCAACCCTGGTCCTTGTAGTCCACTGTCCTCCAAGTTTTAGCCATTTCCTTGCTTCATTCATTCATTCATTCAACCTTTATTTATACAGGTTAATCAACACACCTAATTTAGATATTTCTTGGATTACCTACTCAGAATATCATCAAGTTTAGCAGAAGCCTGACAATGACTCACTCCTTCCAGTCAAACGTGTTGAAGCAGGGAAACATCTAAAACATGCAGGACAGTGGGCCACGAGGATCAGGGTTGGGGACCTCTGGTCTGGATGGCCAGCACAGATGCAGTGGGGTTCAATAGAAGAATCCTCCCTTAGTTCAATCTGTTTTGGGCAACAGTAACCTTCACAATATGTGCTGGTGCCCATTGGTCCCAACATCAGGACATCTGTATATGCAGAACATGGCCTCCATCAAACTCCTTTAAGTGCTGGTAATGCTGCATCTATAAGGCATTCCCTGCATTTGTTGAGATTTGTTCATTGTTCACACTGATTTTTGGATGTGTCAGCAACTGCCTGAAAACACTACCTTTCCTCTCCTCTCATGACACCACCACTTGGACTATTTCTTCTGGGTACTTAACTGTTTTTTCCCCAGTAATAATAGTTTTTATGTAAACAGCATATGTTTTCTTTTCTACCTTTAAAAAATGCTCAACATTTCACTTGAAAGTTGCATCAAGCTGTTTATTAATTTTCTGAGGCGGAGCAGCGCTGCATACTGAAAGTTATGAAATGACCTCCGTCAAACAGAAATGTTAGGAATGCTAAGAAAAGGTCAAGTTCCCTTCTGCTGTTTTTTTTAATGCTAAAAAAACATATTCATCCCAGAGTGGATTATACACATGCATGCCTGATGTCTGTAATGTAGGAACCTTACGTACGGTGAATCCCTTTAAAGGAACTTGCAGACTTCACCGCTGTGTTGATAATCAGCAGCAGCTGTCTGCCTCTGCAGCCTTCTCCTTTCACTTGAACACATCAAAGTTTCATTCTTGCTGCTGATGGAGCATGCTGCTGCCTTGAATGCATCATCTTCGACTTCCTCAAAGTGAAAATGTTTCTCTAATTACTTTACTTTGGCATGACCCTGTCTTTTATTTTGTGAAATTGTTGTTGCGAGACAGAAATACCCATTAGCAGACCACTTTGCATATCTGCTGTCGTGCAAAGTCACGTTTTCTGTATTCCTGTGTTCTGCTAAAAACAGACAAGTAACAAATAAATATCACACTAATTATTCTGTGAAACTATTTAGGGAACCTCACACTGGTTTCAGATGAATGTTATTAGGATCATGCATGTTCAAAATGATTAATCTAATTTGTTGCTGTTCAGCAGGTCCCATTATTGTCTTAGGTTAGACGTTAAATGTTACTGTTTCCTCAATCACTATTAAAACAAAGCTGGTATTTTCTAATGAAATTAATATTCTGACCAAGAAAGATAAAGTAAGTAAGCAATGAACAATGACTTAATTTTGTTTGTTAAAAAAAATGAACCTTTTAACCAATGTCATAAAAAACAAAAGGGGAAAAAAAAAAAAAAAACATTTCAAGGAGGCGTTTGAGGGAAAGTTGAACCGAGAGGTCTTAAAGTAAAGGTGGGTGAGAAATTCAAGGAAAACTTACAATCATTTTAATGAAAAGTGAAAAGATTGAATGGTTCAGATGGATTTAAGGAAACAAGTTCAATATTGTTCTGAATTATTACCTCTAATTTATGACTGAACGTTTCTTTCATTGAATCTTTTCAAGAACAACAAACTCCTGTTCACACACATGAACTCAATGAATAATAAAACTGGAAATTAAAAAACATCCATCCATCCATCCATCCATCCATCCATCCATCCATCACTGCTTTTCTGTAGCCACATAGCCAACAGGTCCAGGCGAGAAACCCAGACTCTCCCAGGTGACACTCTCCAACTCCTCCTGGAGGATCCCAAGACATTCCCAGGCCAGAGAAAAGACACAATCCCTCCAGTGAGTTCTGGTTCTGCCCCTGGACCTCTTCCCAGTGAGACATGCCAGAAACATCTCGACGGGGAGGCAGCCAAAAGGCATCCTAACCAGATGCCTGAACCACCTCAACTGACTCCTTATGATGTGAAGGAGCAGTGGCTCTACTTAAAGCTCCCCAGATGATGGAGCTCCTCACACTATCTCCAAGGCTGAGCCCAGCAACCCAACAAAATAAGCTCATTTCAGCCACTTGTGTCCGGGATCTTGTTCTTTCGGTCATGATCCAAACCTCATGACCATAGGTAAGGGTTGGAATGAAAACAGACCAGTAAGAGATTTGGCTTTCAACTTAACTCTTTCTTCACCACGAATGACCGAAGCAACACCCTAATTACTGAAGACAAGGCCTAAATCCATCTCTGCTCCATCCTTCAATCACTTGTGAACAAGACAGCCAAATACAATAACTCCTCCACCTGAGGCAAAGAGCCCCCACCCCCCGAACCCAGAGGGGGCTTTCCACCCATTGAGAACCATGACCTCAGACTAAGAAAAATGAACTCTCATTCCAGCCGCTTCACACTCGACTGTGAACCGCTTGTGAATGCCGAAGGTGTCGGCCTGAAGGCGCCAACTGAACATCATAAAGCGGAGATGAGACCTTGAGATTCCCAAACCAGACACCCTCTCCACGTCTGCACTTTGAGATCCTGTCCATGAACGCCACACAGGACCTTTAAGAAACTGGCATTTCATAAAATAACACATACAGTATCACCCTCTCTGACAAAGGTTTAAAGAAAGATCTCGTGCAATTTGTTAGTGCTTGGTGTTTGTGATGGCGATGACTCTCAGACACCAGCACGCCAAATCTTAGCCATTTTTGTGTTTGATAATGTTGATTAGCTGTGGCAGCCATGTTGGATCAGGCCACCTGCTTCTGGGTGACACAAACAACAGCAACAACATGGAGCAATATCTTTAGGAACAAGTTTCATTGCTCTGGCATTCCAGATACTTGCTAAATCAGGCTCGTGGCGGTCCAGCATTACAAGTAACTTTATGGATGTTTCCTCTGAGTTCGTCACAAGTTTTAATGTGAGCGAGGACAGAAGTGATGAACAGCCAGAGAGCGTGAGTCAGAGCGAAGCCACCGGCGTGTACAAACTCATGCAAACGTGTCGGGATGTTGTCTTTGTGCAACTGTCTCATCCAGAATGATGCAAACTTCACACTTTTATTCCAGTCCACAGACAATGGCACTCCCTTATTTCATTTTATCTTTTAAGAATTATTTTTAATGGAAGCTGTATGACCGCTCGAGACTCTGACATAAAGTAAACGAAGCCACCTGTGAACATGTACAGCTTCTCGTTTCCAATGCTTCCTTTTTTTTTTTTCACAGCTCTCTAACCAGTCTCGTGCGAGAGCCCGGTGGCAGCTGGGAGCTCAGATTAAACACTTCCTCCTGAATGTCATCATGTGTGTCATAACTGAGATGGCAAAACAGCTCCGGTTCCCAGTAGCGTCTGTGGCCCGCTCCGTACTGTACGCCATTAGAAGGGAAAGAATGATGGTGATGTCACATCTCTGTCATGAAGAAGGCAGAATGATGAATTTCTCTCAACACTTCCATAGAGCATTTCAAGATTTGTGCCCCGTATTGATTAACTTTGTCCTTTTTGTCCTGAGAGATCAAGTGAGTAACACTTTCTGTGCTGTGAGAACTGGGCGGGACTCACTGGAAAGTCATCACCATGAGACAAGAACATCTGAGGTGAGGAAACCACGGTACGTTTGTGCAAAAAAGACATTTTGAGCTCGTGTGGTTTTAGTTTCACCACAAGCCGACGGTTTCAGATTCTCCTGTCGCAGGACATCTCTACAGAAGTGCAGACTATTAAAGCTTCAAAATCAGAGGAATTATCCATGTTTAATGAACTGGTTTCCATTTCAGGATTCACAAAAGTTGCTAATAAAAAGTACTTAAGGGTCTAGAAAGGTTTTATAAAGATACTTAGGATTTTATCTACTGTCTATTCCTATAAATAGAAAAAAACAAGCAATTCGTGAATGCATGTCACCCGCCATGTTTAATGTCAGCGTTTTAATCAGTATCGCCTTATGCAGTAGCTCAGTGGTCAGTGCAGTGCTCTTGTAATACTGAGGTTGCAAGTTCTAGCCCAGGTTACGTCACGAAGGGCATCCGGCGTAAAACAAATTACCAAATCTTTCATGTGGGTTCGCTCACTGTGGCGCCACCTGAAGAAGGGAGCGGCTGAAAGAAACTTACTTCCTAGTATATGTTTGGGATGACTCACAGCTACTACCACACCAAATAATATGTTCATTATTTGTAATACTGACTTGACTTATAGCCACTTTTGTTTTTGCTAAATTTGCTTAACATCACACAAAGACAAAAACAGAAAATGATAAAAACAAATGACTGAATGTCCCGTGAGAAAACAGTTTCACGAGCAGCTTTTCTTTTCCATAAACATCATCAGCCTTGTCTCCTCAGTGCTTGTCTTGAAAAATCCTCCGATGTTCCAAAATGTGTGCATTTATGAAGTACCGGTAGTTACATTGCTGGTTTTTTTTTTTTGCTCTTAAATGATCTACTTGATTTACTTACAGGGATGAGTGGGGTTCCATGGAACGGTTATGCATAAAAAATATCTTACCTATTGTAGATGGCTCTTTTATTGATTTCAGCGTAAAATCATTTAATTCTGATCAGACTGTTGAGTGAAAGGCTGGTCCATGGAAGGCCAAGAATAAAATGGATTGCTGCTGTTGTTTAATAAATAAAATAATAAACAAATTAATAAATAAACTACAGGTAGTCCTCGGGTTACGACGGTCTCGTCTTACAACGTTCTGTAGTTACGACGGCATCTCCCTTACGGTTACGTTCGGTTTTACGTCGGTTTTTACGTCGGTTTTTATGTCGGTTTTACGACGTTTTACGACGTTTTACGACGTTTTACGACGTTAAACGTTGTAACGCGGCGGGGTGCAGCGGCGGAGGAATACGTACTGTACGGAGGAGGACGACGTTGCTAGCATCCCAGTAGGCCATTAGCTCTTCATTAACCATTCATTATGGCTCCCAAAACGCAAGGAGGACTCTTCTGATGGCAGTGCATCGAGGAAAAGGAAGGCCATCACCACGGACTTACGTCAAAAGTCGGTTTACGCACTTGGTAAAACAGGTACGTCACATGTATTTACATACGTTCCGACTTACGTCAAATTCGGTTTATGACGCCGCGTGAGAACGGATCTCCATCGTAATACCTGTACAATTTCCAAAATTTCCTCACGGTTCAGGCAGCTATCATTCTTTGAACCGTTACATTGTTTTCAGCTTCAGCAGAAATATAATGATATTCCTCCTGAATGTATCCTGGCTGCACAGGGAGTGCTACAGCTAGCTACAGTCGCTACTCCTTACCCTTGCAAATAGACAGAATTATGTGTAAATAAATGTAATGTAAAAATTGCTGATGATATAGAGATTTAAAAGAGTTATTTTTAAAACAGAATGTTGAAAAAGATGACAACGGTCCATTTGGGTCTCGGCTACACTCAGACTACCCATTAGTCAATTTAAACAAAGAAAAATCAAATTATTTTTATTAAAGTCTTATTTAAGGTATATAAGATAATAACTGTTCATGAGTTATGCACAGAACTCCACTTCAGATGATCTGAAACATCACTTTAAATGTAATCTCTATAATTTCAGTGTGTGTTTAGTTAACTGATAATCCTCTTGGGGATGATGTTACTTATCATTAAACTGCATATTTACTCTAATAAAGTTTTTTTTTTTTATCACTGGTATAAAGGAAGTAAATGTTTAGCTATTCAATATGACAAAAAAATGTTGGAAATTCTTCCTCTTCCTGTCTAAAAAAAAAAAAAGCAACGAGCGCAGCCAAGACAATAAAGTTCAACAGGAAATGGTCAACAAACAACATGTGGACATACTTGGATTAACAGTGGAAGAGGTCAGAGGTCAGAAACTTTCCTATTTACGTCTACTCTATCAGCAGCTGCACATGCCTCCATTAGGTCAGAGCAAAATGCATGCAAAGCTTCCTCAAACTATGTTGTTCTCTGCAAACTTCCTTAAATGTATTTCCCCAAGAGATACGGATTTCTTCGTGAGCGACGCTCCATAAAAGCGTGACTGCAAACCAACGTGCACTGCCTGGAACCTGCTCCTCTAAAAGCAGCACCTTTAATCCTCGGACGTTCAAAGGCACACCGAACGCAGCCTGTTTGTTCAAGAGCGCACTTGCTTTTGAAACTTTATCCCCTGCAGTAAACTTCAGCCTGCTTAGCACGGCGACACTCCCCAGTTCAAGCTTAAACAGGCCGACCTCGGTCTTTGCACACCCTCAGGTGGAACCCCTGTGCCTCGTTGACTCACACGCACACTCACGCTCCAAACATCTGCTTTCTGAAAACACCTGGGATGGTTTCCTCACCTCCCCAGTTCTTCTCCCACTTCATAGAAGTCCTCCACGTTCTGCTGCTTGAATGCTGCCATGCCTGGTGTCCTCATTGATGTAGAAGCTGGCCTGATCCTCGCTGCTGAACCCTGCAGATCTTCAGGAGCCGTCTTCCTTCTTCTGCTGTTCATGCAAAGAGCGAGCGAGAGAGAGAGAAAGGAGTTCCTGTTGGTTTCTGGCTGAAGGCATGACATTTTTTAACACATGTTCCAGCTTGTCAAACAGAACTGCACCCAGACTTTCACCTTACTGTTGAACAAGCCCCAGCACTTCAACTTGACCAAGTTTCTCTTGAACAAACAATAGAGGAACACAACCAGAACTGGGCATTAGGGGTTAGTTTTCAGTGATTAGAGAAGGAATTTAGATGAAAACAGGATTTCTGGGTAATTAGAGCAAGACCTCTGTAGTGAAACATTTTATTTATCTGACTGAAGCCGAGTCGGAGCTGTACAAACAAATATGAGGGGAAAAAAAACACAGAAAGGCCACACACTTCCTTTTCTGGTTTCAAACAAGAGTTGTTTTTTTACATACAGCTTGCAACTAAATATAAGTATGATGTCTTACCTTTGTGTCAGATGGAGGGCAGAGGGTCAGCGTTCATCCGTGCCTCTTCCAGCTGCTGGTGTCATCCAGCTGAGACACAAATCTGTTGTGTGGCGTCTCTGCTGCTGCTTTCTGTCACCAGGCAGGTCGACCCATCAGACTTTGTGCAGCAGAGGTCCCTCCCCCTGATGGCTCTGCTCTGAAAGTACAGCAGGGAGGCTGTGAGGACAACCCTAACCCACAGACATGCCTGAGGGTTTGTGTGGGCCAGGAGCTAAAGGTGCTCACTGCAAACTCACATAGATATGGTTATTGGGAAGGAGAGAAGTGTGCATTTTCTGTGGGAATGCAGAGAGAATGAAGACAGAACGACGCTGAAATCAAGTCAAAGCTAAATGGAGCAAAACACAAGCTAAAAAAAAAAAGAAGAGAAACATTAAAGTGGCCAAACTTTATCTAAAAGTGGCAAAAGCCTACCTAAAAGCTAAAAGCAGCCTATATATATTGGCTAAAAGTAGAAAAGCCAAACTGTATTAAAATACAAACTAGAAGCTAATAGCAGTGGCAGCTAACTAAAAGAAAACAAGCTAAAAGCAGCAAGCATTAGCTAAAAGAGAGAAAAAGCTACATCATTGCAGCAAAAAAATAAATAAATAAATAAAATGATTAAATAAAAGCAACAAAAGGCTGGCTTAAAAACAGCAAAAACTTAAAAGGGAAGAGCAATGTTAGCTAAAAGAAAAAGCTAGCTCATTGCAGCAAAAGACTAGCTCAAAGAAAAAAAGCAACAAAAGGCTGTAGATTTAACAGTAAAAAAAATATGCATGCTAAAAGTAAAAAAAGGGTGAGCAAAAATGAACATTTTAAAAACGTTAGCAAAAAGTAACAAAACAGTAGCTAAAAGTTAGAAGTAGCAAAACAAGTTAGAAGCTAAAAGCTAGCCAAAAGCAGGCAAAGGCTAACTAGAATTATTTTTTAAAGGAATTGGAGAATGTTTTATTACGAGGAAAATATTTGTAAGGTTGAACACTTTGAAAAGGATAAAAGTTACACAAACCAAACGTTATGACACTTACCTCCTAAAATGAGCTGAATGTTTTGATTTATGAATCACTAACAGCATAAAAATGAGACAAACGATCATTAAACAGCTGTTTATTGAATTGGTCTTTTAAGTGGTTTTACACAGACAAACTGGCATGAAATTAAGACCTTTTTAAACAACAAAAAAGTATATTTTTTTCTCATTTTGAAGAGCAGATTGATTAAAGGTGAAATAATAGATTTGCTAAAATATGAGGTTCTTGTGCAATACAGTATTGTGCTGAGAAAGGGGGGAAAGCAAAGATGATTGTTTTAGATGTAGCTTATTCCATGTGAACATTAAAGTATTTAATAAAAATACAAACCCAGAGGACTGGTTGTGTATTAAACAAACACTGAAACCTAATGCACACGTTCTTTACCATCAAACATAAAGTTATTCAAGAGTTTGAAAATGTTGGATCTAATAAGAGACCGGCTCTCAAACTAAGTCTAATCACATTTCTACCTCTACATGGGTCTTTAAACATAATTCAGCCAAGTGTTCACAAGTAATTAAAAAAAGAAGGAGCAGCAGAGTGAACTTTGTAATAACAGTTCAATGATAGTACAAATGTAAGCTGTAAACGAGGTAAGAGTATACAGGAAGAAGGGCTAAACCAAAAAAAGAAAACCACATCCTAGTTAGTCTCGTGTACAATCCTGTTCATCCAGGTGTTCACAGTTTACTGCTCAAACCAACACAACCTAACTAAACAGGTCATGTTTCAAAAGAACAAGGCAGAAAATCATCTGCAGGTACCTGAATGTGCAACAAAGTGGAGGATGAAGCCACTTTTCCTTTCTCTTATAACAAATCAGTCCATTTTTTCTAAAGCAAGCTGACACACATTTCAGACCACAGCCACTGTGAGAATGGGATCTGGACAAATGTTGCGCTGCCACTGTGAGGACAGCGAGAGTAAAGACATAGGATTTTCTGTTCGAGGCTCAGAACAATCAGTAACGCTTCAAATAATCCATCCTGAGTTTAAAAAAAAAAAAAAGAGAATAAACCAAAATTTAAAAAAAACAGACAGAAATTACGTTTCATGAGTTATGTTTCAAGTTACGCGAGTTTAACTACAATTATATGCAGAACGGTTTTATTTGAGAATTTAGGGGGGGAAAAAAAAGAAATCAATGTTTTTTACGTATTTTGATCTGAATTTGGACTAATATGTAGTCCAGAAAAAAACAAAATGGCTTAGTTTGTGTTTATACAGATCATTTTTGGATTTACATCTAAAAATATAAATGAGCTTGCAGCTTCTGTAATGGGCAGCAGAAGAAAACATTTTGATCCATCCTCTCATCGTTCTCCTCTTTGTTCTGAATGGGAGTTTAAAAAACGGTTTCAGCAAAGTTGAAGTTTCAGCATAATAAATGTAAGTGCATTAAAGACATGAGTGTAAAGTAAAGTGATTATTGGAAAAATTACAAGTGAAAAAAAAAAAAACAATAAAAACATCAGTTCCTTCAAAAAGGCACAAAAATGTAAAATACTGCTTCGGACTGTAAGAGTTGTCTTAGCAACTCTCTGTTGGGCGTGATATACAGGAACATAATGGCAGAAATACTGATGGCTTGTTTTGGTCCGGTTGTCTCATCGTTCCTGTTCTGATGCAGAGGTGGACTCCGACGACTGGAACGCCTCTCGTATCTGCAGAGAAGCTCGCGTTGTGTTCGTTCTAAAGTAGCGCAGCGTCCTCTACATCAGGTGTCCTCCTCGTCGTCGCTGATGAAGCTGCGTCCGTCCTGACTCGTCTCCCTCTCCTTCAGGAAGGTCTGTCTGATGGCCTCCAGCTCCGTCAGCTCCAGACGCACCTTCTCCAGGTGGAACGAGCGCCGGTTCTGGATCTGCCTCATGGGGAACGGGTTCATGTCACTGAAAGCAATGCTCATCAGCTTCCTGAAAAACAGAGAGAATGAAAACAAATTCAAGTTTTATTTAAATTTACAAACTGGACGACAGTGGATAAATTCTTCTCTGGCTGCTTTATTTTATCATTATGCCAAAATGTAAATATGTGTCAAGTGGTAGCATTTTACAGCAGCGTTCAGGAGTGGAGTCCAATGAAATGAAGCAAAATGCATCATCCAAAAAGGAGGCATCGTTTTTACAGCGCCACTTGCAGGTGAACTTTCTCCATTTTTCAATAAAGACTGGTATAAGTTTATAAATCTCAGAGAAAACTAAAATAATTCTGGAAATCATTTTATATATAATACACGCACACACATACAATTATATATTTTCAATTATGCACTTTTTAACTAAAAACATTTCCACCGGTTTTCTCTGTTATTTCTAATTTACTCCATTCAATGCAGGAGGCTTTATCAGTTCAAAAAATGTTTGGAGTGTGTGGAGTTCCAAGCTTTACATAAACTGCATGAGAGGACTCGGTATGAACCTGGATTCACATGATTAGACCAAAAATAAGGCCCTCACAATAAAGAGTGGTTAAGATCTTTGTTTCGCAGCCTCCCAGATGGGAAGTGAAACATCTGGTCACAGAAGTCCAGATGTTTTGCTTTTTAACTTGTTTTGGATTGACCATGTCCTGGACGACTGAGAATCTATCCATCAGTTACATAGAGGAGAGATCTGACCAACTATTAAAGCTTATTATCTTCCTCCTCACTGGTGCACATGACACCTCCATCTGAGCTGTCTTGGTGTGGCTTCTGAATGGACTGATGCAGAAAGGAGGTGTTGAAGCAAACCCATCCCTGGTGGGGTTTTGTGCTGCAAAGTGAGGTAGTAACAGAGATGAAACGGTCAACGTGAAAAAGTAAGCCAGTTCATCAATAATGTGATGAAGTGATTGTTGGGCTGCGTGACCAGCTGGTTAGGGGAGTTAACAACAAACAGATTTTTTTTTAACAAGGGATCATGAATGATGTCACAGCAACTTTGTATCTGGTTAAAAAAAAGTTGGTTAACTACAAAGAGAACCTCTGATCTGAGTCACGTTGACATGTTTTGAATACGAGGCAGACGTCCATCATATTTAATGCTTTGCGCTCCAGTCAACACAGCTGAGTTCTGCTCCACTCCTCTTTATGTTCTGCAACGCTTGTTCTGTTCCTGAAAGCTCACGTCTGTGTGGGACATGGACAAATCTATCTGTGATTTATGAATGGCCAGAGAAAGCATAAAGACAGACAAGTCTGAGAGGCCAGCTTGTGGAACTGTTTAGACTGTATCGGGACTTTCACATATTAACAAGACATTTAAAATCCATGTAAACAAGTTACTTTACCTTGAATCCAGGATTGTGCGTGTGAAACATCGGAGGTATTTGAAGATGGCTGTGGAATCCTGCAACTTCAAAAAATCTTCTTCTTTGTACTTGAACAGAGCGAGAGCAAATCGGAATATGATCTGTGGAAAATAAAGAATGAAAGACGTGAACCCCTTTCACACTTATGAATGTAAAAGTACCAACATTTTTAATACGCTGAAGAGCAGAGGAGTGAAAAAACTTCCTCTGAACACACAGCACACACCAGCTGTCTTAACATGAATATAAACTATTTAATGGCTTCACTTGAATTTCATTAAAGGCCAAACATTCCTGAAGGAGTGAATAAACTGCCTTTCATGACAGAGTTTAGACGATCACGTCAAAAATAACGTTCTGCACAATCTCATATTCCTGCTCAAACTACACAGCCACATCAAATTTTGGTTCAATAAACCCATTTTTGTGTAGGCTTAGGATGATTAGCTGTGGCAGCCATCTAAGAATATTCAGTGAAACATTTAAAAATGGATGTCCCCACTAACTCAGGAGCCAGACAGAAGGAGAAATCCCACACAAGACAGGCTCTGGAGAAATGTGGGTATCCTAACTGGGCCTTCCTCAA
>JARVGQ010000002.1:26950055-26960303 GCA_031762355.1 Hypsolebias martinsi | reverse complement strand
CAGTATAAACGTACATTTATTATGGCATTGCACATAAACGACAGCAAAATTATGCTAAACACTTTAAATTTTATGACATATTTTTCCACATACTGTATATTTAAAACATCCTGGCATCTGCGTGTGAGTGGAGCTCTCTAGTGGTCGGCCACAGTATGAGTGAGTGTGTGTTTAGGTGTGTGCCTGTTGCTTACCAAACTTGGGCAGGAGCAATAAACAGGAAACAGGCATTAAAGGGACAAACAATCTACTGTCTACCACTCGTCTTTTGCTTTATTGTGCAGAGCTGGGAGATTACTAGTTTTCACTCTTAGTCAAGCCCAAATAATCAACTTCATGTTCCAAACAAGCCCAAAAAACCGCAACCTATGACTCACAGCATTTACAAGCAACTTTAGAAAGAAATAAGTACAAAGTCGCATATAATAAATAAGCAGACTTGGCAACATCGATCTCAGGTGTGATAGGTTAAATGCAGAAAACTAATTTCATCATCGTATAGGCGCATACAATGATGACAACACATGGCACTTATACACTTGTAGGGAGGTCCAGGGGAGGCACTGCTCCCTGACCTGCCCATAAACATGCTGACCCCTCCTGGTCAGAAAGACTTAACAGTCTTACTGGGCTGTAGCAGCCTTCCTCATATTTGTGCTTTAATTTGCTGCGGTGCACTTGAAATGAAGGCCGGCAGATTTAAGATGGGATTTTTTTTTTTTTTTTCCATTTTATTTATTTATTTATTTATTTATTTATTTATTTTTTTTCCCAGTCATTATCGTCACCTTGGATTTTTCCTGTTTAATGAGAACTCCCGGACTCTTGCGATGGGTTGGAAATGCTCAAGATACAATTCAGATAGTAAAATACAAGAAGTGAGAATTTGTTGCACTTGTTTTTTGTTTTGTTTGTTTTTACATGTTCAAAATGTGAATAAGACTTCACGTTTCTGTGACTCATGTAAGGAAATGAACTCACGGTAAACATTACAACACATTCTGGAGACTCCGTCACTAGCCCTTTCACTAATTAGTTACCCCCCAATGAGATACCACCTTTGATACAACGCATGAACAAAACATCGCCTTAAGAATAATGTATTCTTAATGTATGAAACAGTTTGATATGTACTGTACTGTAGTTTTTCTGCAAGAGTTAAATTTTTTTTTTTTACTTTGTTTTCACAGTTTAAGCTCATCTCCCAGGCGTATGAAGTGCTATCAGATCCCAAGAAGAGGGACTTGTACGACCAAGGAGGGGAACAAGCCATCAAAGAGGGAGGCATGAACTCAGGAGCTTCTCCAATGGACATATTTGACATGTTCTTTGGAGGTGGAGGACGGATGCAGAGAGAGAGGAGAGGTATGCTATAATTTCAAAATCTTAAGAACTGACTCAGGATGTTGTTGTGAATAAAAGTTTAACATGTATATGTTTTATTTATCTGTAGGGAAGAATGTTGTTCATCAGCTTGCTGTTACACTGGAGGAAATGTACAACGGTTCAACGAGGAAGCTCGGGCTTCAGAAGAATGTCATCTGTGAGAAATGTGATGGTAAGCACTTAAGAGTTAATTCAACAACAAAATAAAATAACATCTACTGGTGTCAGAAGAAACGAGCTTTGTGTTTTTAATCACAGGTTACGGTGGTAAAAAGGGTTCCTTGGAGAAGTGCTCAACGTGCAAAGGAAGAGGTGTACAGATCAGAGTGCAGCAGCTGGGGCCAGGCATGATTCAGCAGATCCAGTCGATGTGTTCTGACTGCCAGGGACAGGGTGAAAAGTTTAGCTCGAAGGACCGCTGCAAGAACTGCAACGGACTCAAAGTAGAACGCAAGAAGAAGATTCTCGAGGTTCACATTGACAAAGGTAAGATACTTTGACCTCAGATACTCGAAGTATTTTGATGAGCAGAAAGTGTTAAGCAACATAAATGCTTCTCATCAGGTATGAAAGATGGCCAGAAAATCACGTTTCACGGAGAGGGCGACCAGGAACCTGGACTGGAGCCTGGAGATGTAATAATTGTCCTGGATCAGAAGGAACACCCAGTTTTCCAGAGACGAGACAACGACTTGGTCATGAAGATGGACATCAAACTTGTAGAGGCCTTGTGTGGCTTCAGTAAGACCATCCAGACATTAGACAACAGAACGCTCATCGTCAGCACAAAACCAGGTACAGAACCCGCATCAGCTCAGCGCCACACTCTGTGGTATTTGTGAATATATTATTAACGTCTGCAATTCTTTCAGGTGATGTAATCAAACACAACGATGTCAAATGCATCCAGAACGAGGGCATGCCGCTGTACAGGGATCCTTATGAAAAGGGACAGCTCATCATTCAGTTCCAGGTACATGTTGAACATTTTCTCTTTACAGTGCGCTCACATGTCACCTGTCAAACAAATGACGACAATGATGATGATTATTTATTCCTCAGGTGGAGTTCCCAGAAAACCACTGGCTCCCAGAGCATCTCATGTTCCAGCTGGAAAGACTTCTTCCTCCCAGAGAGGAAGTGATGATGAGCGACGACATGGAGGAGGTGGACCTCTGTGAGGTGGATCTCAATTCTCAGCAGAAACACTACAGCAGGGAAGTGTACGAGGAAGATGAGGATGGACCCAGAGGAGGGGTGCAATGTCAGACCCACTGAATGTAGAGTTCTTTTTTTATATTTGTTCATGATTCAACCTCCTCTTCACTTTTACACTGTTAGTTTAAGTAGTTTTTTTTTTTTTTTTTCAATCTTTGATACAAACATTCACACAGAGCTGTATGCTCCAAATATGAAGCTGTATTTTTGTCTTTGTGTATTGAAACTTGTCCTTGTGTACATAATTATCATTGACTACCCAAATGTTTCTGCTCAAAAGCTGAAAGGACATTTTTTGTATACTTTCTGTGAAGGTCGATTGTTATGACAAATATTTAAAACCTGTTGAATAAAATAATTTTGAACTATCATGGCATGTTTACTGACTTAACATCTCTAATCTGTTGCATAAAGTTGGACTTAACACAATGAAATCTGCTAAAGCAGCAATTTCTATGAAAAGCAAATGTTTTAATAACTTCCTCTTCGAGCAGCAACATGTGACTGCACGACTGAACGCTTTGTTCTCACAACCCAAGAAGAAACAACAATTTTACATGAAAAATGTATACTGCTCAAAGTGTGTAAATGGGGATGGGGAACTAAATTATGCATCAAAGCAATGAGTGCACTTTTATTGTTATTAAAATACTGAAATGTGTACAATACGCAGCACGATGGCACAACTGGTGGAGCTGCTGCCTCAGCGAGCAGGCCCCTGGTTCAAATCCTGGTCTGGGGGCCTTTCTGTGTAGAGTTTGCATGTTCTCGCTGTGCATGCGTGGGTTTTCTCCAGGTACTCCAGTTTACTCCCACAGACCAAAAACATGCATGTTAGTCTGATTGGTAACTAAGCTGTCTCTAGGTGTGAGTAATGGTTGTCCCTGTGATGGACTGGAGACCTGTCCAGGGCGTACCCCGCATCTCATACACTGATTGCTGGACATGGGCACTGGCAACCCACGTGACCCAAAATGGACAAAGCAAAACAATGGATGGATGGATATCATTTTTTATTATATGTGTGTGTGTTCATGTGTGTGTATTCTGCTATTAACCCTGTGTGTTTTAGATGGATATGAACCTGGAGGTTATGCTTGGATCTAGGAGAGGAAACTTTTTTTTTTTTAAGAAAGAAAAAAATTCCACAACTTTTGATTTGAAGTATTTTCTTATTAGACAGGAACAATTAAGTTTTCTTATGGATAACCTTAAAGTCAAAGTAGCAAATTTTGAAAAAACAAAAATCATGTAACAATCATTTTAGGGTAACAGAATTTGGTGTTGTACAAAACTGCAATGTATCATGGTTGATAACAGAACGAAATGGTTAAGTTTTTTTGAATCACAGTTTGTGATCTAGACAGCATTTTGCATTTAGTTCAGTAAAATACAGGAAGCCAATGAATACGAAGAATCAAGGTTTCAATTTTTTATTGTAGCCTATTTTTATTTTATTTCTCCCCTAACTGAAACATATTCTTAACTTCAATGTAGTTAACATTTTAGTAAAACATGTCTTACAATGCTTACAAACACTTTTAAGTTTTCCTTTAAAATTAGACAAGTATTTTTTTAAAGTCAAGGTATATTAAATTAATACTGTAGTAGGTTATGTAAAATATGTTTTACTGTCGCCATCAGTCCATACATGCCCAGAACATCATTGTAAAAGAGATTAATAATCTCAATAGATTTTTTTCCCCCTGGTAAAATAAAGTTTTTTTTTATTTAAACAAACAAACAAAAACCAGCTACATTAGCGAACTCTACAGGTTAGCTTCAAATTGCCGCGTCATCTGAAACTACACCACCCATGATGCAAAGCGAACATTTGACGTCAGCACGCTCCGGCACGGGTCTCTTGTGTCGCCTGGCAGCAGCCTGCCTGTCCGCCTCGACGCCGACAGTTGTGGCTCTCAACACGGGCTAAACGCAGCGGGCACCGAACCGAACGGCCTTTCCGAAGCCAACGCGTCGGAGCCCCACGGTTTGTTTAAATGGCGAAAACGTACGACTACCTGTTTAAACTGTTGCTCATCGGAGACAGCGGCGTCGGAAAGACATGTCTGCTGTTCAGGTTCAGCGAGGATTCCTTTAATACCACCTTCATCTCCACAATAGGCGAGTATGCCCTGCGGACACTCCAAGGAGAAACACATTTATTTATTACAACTGTTTACTGACCCACTGACACGGCTAGTAATGTTGTATCGTCCAATAATATACACGGGCTGGCTGAGTCCAGATTATAATTACTGTATATGGAAGCTCACATCCATCAGTGATACTTCACAGTCTATCACTACTGATATTACTAATGCAATATCTTAAGTCTTTTATTTATGTATTCATTTTACTATAGCTTTATCTCAGATGATATGCTGCCATATTTTGTCAGACTATAAGTGATGGTGTGAGAATGATGTGACCTTTTCCTTTTAAACACAGGCATAGACTTCAAGATCAGAACAATAGAGCTGGAAGGAAAGCGAGTCAAACTCCAGATATGGTGAGAGTGACATTTGAGTGAATGTTCCCCTTTTTTAAAATAAAAAGAAGAAGAAGAAGAAAAGTGAAAGTGCTTTTTGAGAGAAAATGCTTCCTTTTTGATGCATTCAGGGACACTGCAGGGCAGGAGAGGTTTCGCACCATAACGACAGCTTACTACAGAGGAGCAATGGTGAGACCCTGCTTCTCAAACTTCACTTCTGTGAAGCTGCCTTTCTCTTTCATGTCAGGGTTTGTGCTTTTCCTTTGCAGGGTATTATGTTGGTCTATGACATCTGCAACGAGAAGTCCTTCGACAACATAAAAAACTGGATTAGGAATATTGAAGAGGTGAGTTTAGACTTTACATTATCAGCTAAAATGATACATTTCTATGTGCATATTTGTAAAAAAAAAAAAAGAAAAAAATTAATCTCTGTTTTGCAGCATGCCTCATCTGACATAGAGAAGATGATCCTGGGTAACAAATGCGACATGACTGACAAGAGACAGGTGTCTAAAGACAGAGGTGAAAAGGTGAGTCATAACTTAAAACCCTTCAAAGACAAATAGTTTTATAATTTGTAGTGACTGGTGTTATTTTACATTTCCATTTAGCTGGCTATTGATTACGGAGTGAAGTTCTTGGAGACCAGTGCAAAGTCTGGCCTAAATGTGGAAGAGGTGAGTTGCAGGTTTGAATACTCAGAAATTCTCACACAGAACCAGCTGTTTCTGGTCAAATCACCATTTGCTTTTCTCGTCCTTTTGCTCAAGGCTTTTTATACGGTGGCAAAAGACATCTTACACAGCCTGCGCTCAAAGACTGTAAGTAGTGAAGACGCTCCAAAAATAGATGCAGCACCTTCTTCTGACTAACGCTCGACTCGCTGCCGTTTCCTTCCCTTTTAGACCGACAGCAACGGTGATGGATCGGGAAAACCTGTCAAGATCACAGATAAAAAATCAAAGAGAATCAAGTTCTTCAAGTGTTCGCTCGTGTAAGTTGCCGGCCTACGATTTCCACGTTTCTGCTGTGACCCCCGTTCTGCCTCTTGGCCTTCCTGACGGCAGCGGCGACGACTCTGCTCATCATCAGGAGGCCTTATCGCCACCTGAGGTCACTGGATTGTGGGCGGTTGAGATGCCGCTCTAATTACCTGAACAAAAGAAATGGAGAAAGATGCAAAAGACCTGCCGCAGTGGTTTGTAGCTAACCCTGCAGTGCCTGCTCACACTGGGCTGACATGAACCCATATCAGTGGCACACTGTTGTCTTACTCTTTCATATTGTAGCATCGTTTTATACGTACTACCTATTGCCAGATTTTTATTATAATGCTGTGACACGATTATATCAAGTCTCAGCATTGATTGTATTTGTGAAAATGTTTGTTTCTTGTTTTTTGTTTTCATTACGCTTATGGCCTTTTGTTGCACAGACCTTATTCTGACCTCAATGAATCTTCAGAGTTTTGATAAATCAGACAAAAAAAAAAGACTTTTTTCCCTCCCCCCTCTCCTTTTTTTATTTTTTTACATTTGAACCATTTATACAGGTTTTAGTGTTGAAAACATACTGTGTAAGAAGTTGTTTTTTTCCCCCAGAGGAAGTTGCACTGAAAACCGGATTATTATTATTATTTGTATTTGCATGAAAGATGTAGGAAACTCTTGAGGATCATTATTAAGCACATAATCTTAAGAGGACAAGAAATGTTTACAGAAAGTGTATAAAAATGCCAAACATAGTGTTTTACAGTTCACATTGTGTATGCACGTACATTATTTCATTTTAATTCTTGCATAAGAGAAGACATTAGGTTCTTTACATCTCCAACCTGAAAACAGCCGGTGAAGACTACTGTTTTGTTGCTTATGTCCTCTGTAGGCTCTTGTATGTTAGCAACAGTAAAGGAAATTAATATTCATTCGGAAGCGTTTGTTTTTTTCTTTCATGCAGTCCTGAAATGTTTTAGGAGTTTCTCATTGTTCAAATCAGTCATTTGTCTCTTTATTTCACTATTTCTTGTTGAAGTCAGTTTTTGCCTTTCAGTTATGTATCGCTTTCACTTCTCTCGTGGCGCACCGTCTTCTGTCTTTCCTGCCTCCATCATCTTCTTTCTGTCCATCTCTTGTCCAACAGCTGAAGCTCTAGTGAGGTCCTGCTCACTGCTGCAGGCTCTCGGCTCCTTTGAGAACACGAAAAGCTTCCCTTTTTTGTCGCTTGCGTTGCAGCTCTGCGACCTGTAGGATCGCAAATGGCTTTCGTCAGTTACCGTCAGATAGTCTGCGGCATCGGAGGGGTTTCGCTTGGCCTTTGTTCCCACTTGGTCTTCCACTTGTTCCGTTTCTGGTGTCCTTTCTTCAGCTTCTGAAGGAAATGCATCCATATTATTCAGGTTTTCAAACTCTGTAAGTGTGGGGGCAGTCTGATACTGTGGTGTAAGTTGTTGGACTGTTGATTCTTTAGGCATGAGACTTAAAACACTTGGATGGACGCTGAACTCCTGATTTGCTGACCACTGAGTTTGACTTTTTGTCTGAATGCCATCGTCTGCATCAGCTGGGCTGTACATGACGCTGCTCATAGTCCTCTTTCTAAAGATGGGAGATGTCTGACTCTGGCTTTCAGTTGGAAGATGACTTAGAGATTTTTCTCTTCTGGGAGAAGACACCATTTTGGGATGGCTAGCTTTCCCTGTGGACTTAGCAGCTTCCTCTGGATTATCAGGAGGGTGGACAGTGATGGTGCTCATAGCTCTTCTCTTCGTCAGAGGAGATGTGGGTTGTTCATCAGCTGGAAAGTGTTTGAGCGACTTGGTCCTTTTAGGAGGGGATAAAGGTTTTAGTCTGTTTTTATCCATTAGTTTATCCAGCAGCATTATGCTGCCTTGCTTTATGTTGGCGATAGTTTCTTGACTTGATGCCCCAGAAGCTGGCTTTTGCTCACATGGAGATATGAGAATGTCTACACACGAACTGGCTTGTGATCTCTCCAAACCACCAACCTCTAGAGCCTGACCACCTTCCTTGGTGTAGAGGGCGCATGTGCTGGCAGCTTGTCGCAAACTGCGCCGCCTCTCGAGGCCGCCTTTCTCTTCGGAGTCCCTTTGCTTGGATGCAAACTCTTCCATGTCCATGTGGAAGCGGTAAAGGCTGTAACCGTCAGCGCTGTTGATGCTGCCCTGGCGAAGGAGGCAGGAAGGGTCGTTGACGGACGAGTTTCGTGAGAAGGTTCGGGTCAGCTCCTGTTTGTCCACCCCTGCAAGCTTCTCCAGTGCAGCTGCCATACGACCGTGGAGCTCCTCTAGCTGGGCCAGACGCAGATCAACTGTCTGCAGGGATGCCTTCATGGTGTTCTCCCGCTCGTTCACTTCCTCAAGACGCATCGACATGTTCTCAACTCTGCCAGAGAAATGAAAAAGTTGAACAACTGTGTTGAGTGCTTTGAATCAAAAACGAAAGGCAAGGAATTTTACCTCTCTGAGGTGACCTTGATGCGCTCATCGCTTGATGATTGTTGCTCATCTTCTTTTTCACGAAAATATACCTCCACGCATTGTTCTTCAAACTCATACAGGTTCTTTAGCTCTTCTGGATTCAGTCTCAGTTCTAAATTGAACAATGAGACTTAATTTAAAATTGATTTTCTTTAACTTGTTAGATAAAATACAACCTTATCGGTTTTGCCACCTCCAATGAGGTCAAGGGATTTTCTCTGTATTTTGGTGCCCAATGTGGGTAACTGATTCTGTCACATGTTTGGATAAGTAAGACTTACTGAGGCCTCGGTCCTTCTCGTCCAGCTCTCCTTCCTGCTTCTTCTTCACACAGCGTCGAAACAGCCTGTTGAAGAGGATGTAGAGGTGGCTGAGGATGATGAGAGGTGGAGGCAGAATGGGACGGTCGTGAAAGGTCATGATCAGCTGATATCTTTGAAACTTCCACACCTGGTTGGAAATGGACTTGACTTCAAAAAAGGTGTTGCTGTGATGGAGAGAAAATTCAAACTGGTGAGTGCACATGGATGTTTCAGGTCAGGCAGATGTTTGGAGGAACATTTATGTACTTGAAGACCGCAATGAGCAGGTTGACCAGAAGGATGTTTGCCACAAGCAGGTAACAAGCCATGATAGCAGGTGTGAGCCAGGCCCCGGGGATACATGGTGGAAGCTTCTTCCCATCTTCATCGTATAAATGTTCTCCACATGGAGCTGTGTGGAAAGAAGGTGACAATACTTTTCATTACAAATAAAGGACACAAGAAGAAACATCCTCGACTTAAAGACTACTTACGATTTATTTCCATTGCGTAGACTTGTAAAACAATCCCAGAAAACCACAGTTCCACAGAAACAAAGAGAGTGTTAGCATCAAAAACCAGACAGCGTTTTCCCAATTGTTTTTCTGTCAAGGTGAAGCTGATGTTGATGAAAAGGATGGGGAGCTAATCTCTGTTCAAAGTTGGTAGAGTACTTATTGAGATTAATCAAACTGTTGAGATAATCTAAATTAAAAACAGTCTTGTGTGAACAAAAACTGAAGGGTTTGAATTTCAAATCATAAATCAAACATGTGGTTTGAAAATTGGAGTTGTGTCATCTCTAAGTCCAACAGCACTCATTAAGTTTTTGATGAGAATGTTTACTGTTTTAAATTTTGGATTTAAATTATGTTATTTAATATCCTGTTTAAGCTGCATTAAAAATATCAGGCCTTTAAATTATGTTTGACCATATGATTCCTGTTTCCTGCAGGCTTGTGAGTTTTCTACTTGTTTTTAAGAGCTACAGCTGTTCTTGTACACAAAACATGATTTGGCATTGGATTTCTGATGTAAGCAAGACTGTTCCCCAAAAAGATGTCTTATATTGATCTGGACTGAACTATCATATTGGCTATTGATTAGTTGAAAGAGCAAAGTTTAGAAATGAAAAAAAAAAAAACAGCATTTTTTTACACAAGTAAGTTGCTTTTATTCTTATTTTATATCTCTTTACTTAATATAATATACATTTGTAGTATACATTTGTATCGAAGACCTTTAGTTACTCATTCGAGTTGTGTCATTTTAAAAACTATCCCCTTCCAAGTAAACATTTCACATTTAAAACAAATTTTAAATTTGTAAAAACATTTATTTTTCTTTCA
>JARVGQ010000002.1:26725928-26737721 GCA_031762355.1 Hypsolebias martinsi | reverse complement strand
AGCGAAAGATTTTCTCATTAAAACGTGAAGTAAATAATCGAAATGTTTCTGAAGGTTTCATCCAAGTAATGCAAAATTATTAGTACAACTGTTATTGTGAGCGGCTGGTTTCAATATATAAACATCAGATTTACAGATAATTTAATTAATTTAATTAAATAATTAAGTGACGTAATAAATCGTGAATTAATTCAAGTAAATAAATATTAATAGTAATAATGGACGTGGAGAGCGTTGGGTGCATTAGGATGCAGGGAGCAGTGATGCAGCGCAGACAAGCAGCTTCATTCATCAAGCTGAGCTCAACAACTGGGCCAAAGAATAAGTGCACACAGTTTACAAATAAAATGTTTTTATTTATTTATTTTTTTTAAGAAAAAAAAATGTTTGTTGTTTTCCATTCTGTGAGTCTGCCCTATTCAACAGGTTCAGACATTACAAATATATTAAAAAAAAATTTTAATAACAAATTTCTTGCGGCCTTCTTTAAATTAAATCAAGGGATAAAGCAGCGACAGCCTCTTTCTGAGCATTAAACAAATCCAGCAGAATTCCATCACTTTGTGCAGCAGCAGATCAAATAAAGGCTCCACTTCATTCTGATTCATTCACTTGGATTGAACGTGCAAAGAATGGTCAACTTGGACTGGGCCACCAATGTAGGTTTAGCCTCTTTGAGCGAGACAAAAAGACTGATTTTTCCACAAACACATTGCTGACTGGGGAACTAGGAAACGAGCTGCGAGACCCTTTTGGAATTTAAATGCAGCCCTCCCCCCCGCGCGCTGTTTGCACAACAGTGTTGCTTTCTTTTCTTTTACACCCCCCCACTTTGAGTTCGCAACTTTAAATCTGGCAACTCAAACTGAAAAGATTACAATTTAAAATGTAAAAAATAATGGAGTTGTTGTTATTTTGGCTCGGCAGGAAAAAATGTTGAGATGTAATCCCTGAAAAAAAAAAAATAATAATAATAATAATCTTGCTTTATTTAAAAAAAAAAGTATAAATTCTGTAAAATATTTTACATTTATTTTGTTTTTTTCTGATTCGTTGCTGTGTTATCCAAAACATTTAAATGTTTAATAGGCCTCAAATTATTGTAAAATTATCTTCAGACATGAACCAATAGGATTTCTTCTTAAACTTTTTAACAAAATTTAAGATGCCTTTAATAACAACTTTAGGGTATAATGAAAGATGTCATTTAAATAAAAATCAGTTTAAAAATAAAATTAAAAAGTCTCTGTTACATCAAAACTAAATGAAAGTTTTCTGGGGACAAAGTGATTAAATCCTCACATTTAACAAAATCAAGTAAATTAAATTAAACAAAACAGAAGACACTTAAAAAAGAAACATATTGGATTTTTGTCTAAATTTATAGTTTTTACTTTACATTTTAATCTTATTTATTTATTTATTTATTTTTCACCACAAACTTAGTCCAAACCCGCATTCTCCTTGTTCTTTCAACTATGTTAAGACAAAGAAGGTCATTTGAGGCGGGGGATGAAATATAGACAACGAGCGAAAGCCCACGTTGTAGTTTAATTAAAATAATTCATTAAAGTGGAAGCCCGAGGTAATTAGTATGTATAATTTATGATTTGCTTAATGCATGCAGGCAGTGGCCTCTGCAATAAACTCAACTTGACCTCGAGTGAGGAGCTGATGCGGACAGGCTGCTGTTATTTACTGTGTGTTTACTGTTTGTAAAGAGTAAGCAAATGTTTTCCAGCCAACCCCTCGCTCCCGCCGAACACAAACAGCTCCTTCTTCATGTGTTTGTCTTGGAAATTTATGCTCACTCGCAGGAGACGCTGTCAGGTTTGTTGTGTGGAGACAGTGTGGGATCTTCTCTTTCATCCAGCTGTGGTCACTTTTTTTTTTTTAAGACTAAAAATACTTGGCGCCGGTGCTTTTTGACAGAATGAGGACGAGCGGCACGAGGCGCTCGTCGTCTCGCCCACAGCAGCTTGTCAGCGCCGACTTTTCGAGGCAGCGAAAACAATCAGCAATAAGGCGAAACTTGCATTAATCACGCTCGGCAAACGCGTCAATCCCCGACGAGGCTTTGACACGTTGAAACACGGTGGCTTTACTTTATCGCTTCATCGCGAGTAGATTTTTGCAATAAAACAACAAGTAAAGCAAATATTTTCAGATGGAGATGTGGACCACGGTAAACAGATTTAGTTTAGTGGTAAACAGAGCGACTCGGGGCTCTCTTGACGGGTGGAGGAGACGATTCCAGGCTGAGCTTGCACTTTTTAAATAAAGCTTTTGAAACAGCTGACCCCCCCAGTTTGAGAACTCCAACAAGCAGCAGATTCTCTCCGTTCTTTTAAATTTATGCTCTAAAACTTCTATCCTTTCCAGTCGTCACGTCACTAAAATGATCAGTGATAATATGCCACTCTCGGGTTAAATACATTACTGTACATGGCAGCAGCAGAAGGTCAAAGGTCAGGTATGGTGAGGGCAGCTGGCGGGAGAGACAAGGGGCTGCAGCCGAGGCCGGCTCAGCCAAACACCCATGTGTGCATGAAATTAGAGTGTCAACATCTGATTCATGCTTCTGGGTGGTGACTGTGAAACAAATTATGTCAGCGGGTGGCGGCGGCCAAATTCCACCGAGCTGCAGCAAACGGTGGCTACACGGAGTTATGTCAGGCCACAGATCCTCCGGTTTATTTATTTCTTCTACAGCAAGGTGAAACTTTTTCATGCAGCAAATTCAAAGGGGTCTAATTTGTGTCTCCGCTCACTACAGAGGTTTTCCAGATGTTGAAATTTGAACGTTATCGTCACAAAGAAGATTTCGTTTATCTAAGGAGGAATCATTGTAGATAATGTGCCACCTTATGTGTTTTTTATTATTATTATTACTACAAACACAAGTTTGGAGCTGGAAATAAATGTTTAAAATGTAATTTTATATAATCAGTTTTGCAAAGTGGAGAAATACAAAGTCTGCTGTATATTGTAACCTGTCAATGTTAAGTGTGTGAGAAGACACACGTGTGTTTTTAGGTTGTGCAGTCCTGAGAGGACAAACTTCTGTGATATTCTATGTAAATAAAATTAATTTAACTACGATGTCTTTTTTTTTCAACATTGTCATAACTGTCATGATGTAAATCCAGTACCTGAACGATTGCTTGATTTTGCAAGTGTGCGTGTGCGTGTATTAAAGGCAAGTTGAGACAAATGTTCAAAAGGAAACCCTTCATCAAACACCAGTCTCCACTTCTGACGTTATAAACTTCCAGTACAGCTGATCCGCATGCACTTCTGTGAAATTTACTGTTTTAATTGGATCAACTTAAAGCTTTTATTGTTCTAGGAATGTACGCACTGCGGCCAATTTTTCATTTTTGTGATATCTTCTCACTTGTGTTTAATGTGACATGCCTGTGAAGGGTGTGTGTGTGTGTGTGTGTGCTGGGAGCCAAAGGTGTCTGCTCTGTCCCAGCTTGTCTTGTTTTGGACTTTTTGAACAGTTTGATCATCTAATTTATTTGCCTTTGCGTTCAAAGGGAAATCTCACCACAAAACCATGGAGCAACTTCACGCAGAGCCACAAAGCGAGGAGTCCGCTCGATGCTCGTACCAATAATTGGCTTTAATGAACGTACTTAACCGTTTTCACACAGCGACGTTTTTGCTTCTCGAGTGCTTTAGCTCTCAGGTGTCACAGCTTTAACAGAAGCTGTGGATTTTAGCACTTGGCTATTTCCCCCCTTTCAAACGTGCAACGAGAAGCTAATTCATCACCTTCCTTGGGATCTTATCGTACCCTCTCCAGCCATAAACTAACACGTACGCAGGACTTCAAAGGTGCACTAGGTAGCAGAGGTGAGAAAAAGGGCCTGCAATCACTCGAGGGGCCTTCCAGAGATGAGATGGAGCTGATTAGCAGGAGTGTGCAGCAGAAGCCCCGTGGGGCAGCAGCTGGAGGAGAACTCCCCACAGGAGCGAAGGAGAGGTGTAAGTTTTGACAGCTCCCGTCTTTTTCCCCCTGGATACCACAGGGTCAGGGCAACCTCAGTGGGCCCTGGTTCCACGCTGCATATAGGAAGTCGGCGATAATTGCCATTCAGCTGGTGGGATGGGGGGGAAAGGAACAACAATAAGCGGGGAAGAACACACAGCCTGCTTCTCCTTTGTCTCCGTGTGTTTGAGGAAGGATGCTACCTCCTCTCAGACGGAACAAAGCGGCAATAAAGTTTTGCACGAGCTGCAGAGGAAGGCGATCGTCTAGGTGCAGCCGGTCGACGCTGAGCACACCGGGCCTGGTGCTAGACCCAGATGGCTAGCTTGTTGCATGACAAGACCTCTTTGTTTCGTTAATGTAACTTCATTTGTCTTTGATCCGATCTCATGTTGTCACGGCCAGTGTGAAAATCCCTATTAAGTGCACGATCCAGGACCACGCTCTTTGTGATTGTGATAATCTCCTTACATTGAAGTTCCACTTTGTTCCTTTTGTTTCTTTGTTAGTCGTCACAATGTGAGGTTAATTAGCAGCCACGGCTAACCTCTGCGTTCCTGCTTCATCGCCGCTGAAGTGCATCCCATCACTGGGAAACAGGGCTGACTGCTAACGAGTCCAAGGATGAGGCCTTGAGCCAATCAGCAAGCAGGATCCAAACCTCCTACAGTAATCATCTCTTCACATTAATAACTGTTCTTATCATGTAAGTTCATGACGTGAAAACAGGACAGTTTGTGAGTAGATACATTTGTAGTGATTACAATTAACATAAATTAAAGTCCCGACAACACAGACTTTTTTTTTTTACCTATTGTTTATTTATATAGCAACAAGGCATAACAGAAGTTATATCAGGGCACTGAACAAAAATATTCACATACATAAAAATTCAATTAGTAACATTATTTATCCAAGGAAAGAAGCCAACAGATGCGTTGAGTCTTCATTTGGTTGCAGTTTCCATGAGCAAGCACAAAGGCAACAGCGGAAAGGAAAAACTCCCTTTTAACAGAAAGGAACCTCCAGCAGAACCAGACTCAGGACAAGTGGCCATCTGCTTTGACCACATAGATGTTTTTTTTTAATCAGTCTTTCATCTGCATTTTAGTTGTATTAAAAAAAAAATCATGTTCTGTTATTTGTATATCTTGTGTGATTCCTTGATGTGCATGTTCCTTTGTACTGAAATGCAGGCACAACAATTTTCTACGGGATCAATAAAGTTCTTATCTTATATTGAGAGTAATTTTAAAAGTCACCATCACATACTCATGTGGACAGCCTAAACACAACCTTTCAAAAACAATAGCGTTATAATCCCAATTCTAAGTGTGGAACGCCACACTTTTAATAAAAAAAAAAATCTCCAGATTAGGAGGAAGTAAAACATCTATCGGGCTGGTTGCTTTGTTTTTAAGAATTTTTGGGAATTTTTTTTCAGTCACTAAAAAGGGTTTTATGATCCAACTGAAAGATAAAACATTACAAAAAACAAATGTTGCAGAAAGAAATGAAAAGTGGGAATTTGAATAATCTCCGAATAGCATTCTTGTAATTGTTCATTATATTCTGAAGTTTGAACTAACGCAACAAAAGTAGATTATTGTGGCATTTGTCAGCCCATAAAATAAAGGATATTTTTGCTCTTAGATAAGCCACTCTCTTTTTTTTTTTTTTTTTGTCACTTCTATGTTTACACTGTTCTACTGTCTTCTTTCCTGTTTTTTGTGTATTTTGTAACAGCATTACAGCGCCACATACAGGCCTGGCATAGTCACTACAGATTTTGGATTGTTTGCTGTGTTTCTGTGTGGACGAAAACCCATTTCACAGAAATGCTGCCATGTTTACAAGTAAACAATATCACTTTAGACAGAGTTCCCGTGTGGACAAAGCTTGGTGACTGTATGAATCTTAGGTGTCACATTGTAAGTTTCTTTCTTCTTTAGTGCAAAAGCTCCCAGCACAGCGCGTTTATCTGCAATGATGCCCTTCCACCACTTTAGATCTCCCCATTCCCTGGTGGTCTAATTTATGTTAAGTCACAAACCTCCCCTATGGCTGTTTTGAAATGTTCAGAATGGAGACTGTGTGCTTCAGGTTTGTGCCAGCGCCACAATCCCCTGTGTAATTGTTCTCTATGGGAAAGCACATCTCAGTGAAACCATCTGCAAGTCCATGGGGCAGTTTCCGAAGAATGAGTGGACTTCTTAGGGATTGGATGGGGGTGGTGGGGTGAGTTGCACTGCAATCCAGTTTCTCTTGTGAAGCAAGTAATTAATTCAAATCTCAGGAAGTCAATAACTGGCCGGATCAGAGGCGTACATAGCCCACAGCTGCTGATACCTGCGAGCTGCACGGCCCGTCCTCTCAGGAAGTTGGCAAACAAAAAAAAGGTCACAATGGGCGCCCACCTCTCTAAACGGTTCAGATAAGACCTTTAAAATGGTCTGATCTTATCAGACAGTGTGTCACAGACTTCATTAATCTGGTGGTTTGACGGGAGTCAGAAATGCGTCACCTTAAAATGGCATCTCCGTGTGCAAAATACTCCAATTTTTTTTTCTTCCCTACATAAAGTTAAGTTTCTCCAAACTGGGTGCAGACGAACTCCATGTTCACGTGTCAGTTTTTGTGATGATGCACAAAAAAATGTAGCTCCACTCATTTGCCTTTACCTTTTTTTGGGGGGAGCCTCATTAAATTCATTAGCAAAAGGCAGAGAATGATGAAATGTGATGAAAGAGCCAGACCAGCACTTTCAGAACCGCAAATGAACGTCACTTTTGGGCTTGCTGCCTCCATCTCACACTTTTCTGTGAACTATAAAGAAGTGCAGATAAGAGGAATGAGCTCCTTCTTCTTAGTGCTTCTGCCAGATTAAGAGGAAACTGTGAAGACGCTGGTCTCCTGCATTCACACTTGAAATCAAACTGAGGTCTCTCGGCAGAACGATCTCTGAGCTATCAGGAAATTAGTGGGGAAAGAAGTGGTTGAACGTCTCATAAAGTTCTCAGTGCATTTCTTCTCGTGACGGGGCAGGGCTGGGCTAAATGGGCTTGCTGGGCTGCTCCCTGCAGCTAATTGTTCTCCAGCCCATAGAGGAAGCCACTGCTGTGCTTCCAGCCTCCTTCTGACAACAAGTGTAAATAAGGATCTAAATAACAAACAGCAGCATCTGAGCCTGCGTGTCACCGTGAGCTTCACAAGGCTCAGCTTCAGCTCTGCGCCCGCCACCTTAATGACTCACTCTAAGAGGAGCGAGCAACGGTCGGCTAATTTCTATTCTTTGCCATCATTAGATGGCACTGGAGCAAACAAATGAAAAGCAGCAATGAGTGTGTGTTTGTAATGGATTACCGGCTTTGCCGTTGTTGTGAAGATCTATTGTTTCACAAGAAAATCTGAACAAACATTAACCTGTTTTACATGTGCTGTGGGTCTTAACAAAGGAAATTAATCAACAGAAAGAAGTTGTCCGCTTAATGTTCTTTGGAAATTGCAGCTGGTTGTTTTGTTACTTATGTTTAAATTGTCAATAATAAGCAATTTAATGTGTGGTTTTGTGGAAAGAGTAAGGATAATTAATTAACATCTTACTTGTTGCAGATGTCTGGAAGTTTGGAAAAACAGGATATAATTCTGTCAAGGTAGATGAGCTAATCTGAGGTTGAAAAGTGGAACTTCAATGTCAAAAAGTTCAAAGTGGTTCAAGCAAAGGCTTAAAAATCTAAACACTATTGTTTTTTCACATCATATGCTCATTTCATAATTTGCTTTTATAGTGTACCTCAAGGCTCAGTCTTAGGACCCATCCTCTTCACAATCTACATAAATAATGTGGGTCAAATCATACCTGATACATCCTTCCATTTCTATGCTGACAACACAGTTGTTTATTGTCAAGCTAGAACTGTTGCTAAGGTTTTCCAGCATTTGACATCATCCAGTCAGATTTGTTCCATCTCATACTGGTGCTAAATACTGATAAAACCAAAGGATGTTGTTTTCAATCAGGAACTCTGTCCCAGCAGTTCTTCCTTCTGTCTTATCTACGAATGGTGTTCCTATTGAGTTTGTCAATTTGTACACATTGGGTATCTTGGTCAGTGCACATCTCTCTTTTAAGCCTTGTGTCAAAATATTTGGTAAAGAAATTGATATTAAAACTGGGTTTCTTTGTCAGAAATAGATCCTGTCTAATGCTGAATGCTAGGAAACGCCTTGTAACTGCCACTTTCCTCCCCATCACTATGGTGACATTATTTACATGAATGCTTCTACAGCACCCTGTAGATGCTGGATGCTGTCTATCATGATGTGCTAAGATTCAAAACTGGCTGTAATTACCGTACCCATCACTGCACCCTTTATTCACTGGTTAACTGGACATAAACTTCACATAGACTCGTACATTTTCTTTAAATCACTTCTTGGTCTGTTGTCTTCATACATCTCCTCCTACATGTCACTTCGTCAGCGCACAGCTTGCGCTTCCAAGACATCATTACCTGCAGTGTCCCATCAGTGTGTACCAAATTTGGCAAAAGAGACCTCTCCTACTCAGCTCCTGTTTGCTGGAACACCTTGCAAAAAGATCTGAAACTCTCAATCTTGCCCTCTCTAGAGGATTTTAAACTCTTGTTATGTTCAATGCAAAAGTCAATGTTCCTTGTCCCTGTTTTTATTATCTTACACCATTTTGTAATGTAGCATCTTTTTTAAAATTTTGCTTTATATCACATCTTTTAAATACTTTTCATTTTAAATGCTTTCATATGACTGTCTATTGTTGTGTGTACCTTATTTATTTATTTTTTTGTTTTTGTTTAAAACAGTTCTCTCTTGTAACTGAGTCCTCGTGACTCAATGAGACTAAGCTAAACAAAAAGCTGCAGCAACTACAGTAGCTGTAGCACCATCCCTGGGTATTTAATGCAGGAATATCAGAATATTTTAGCCATATTAACAATTTAATGCAAAACCTACAATGTAATTGTTCACATAAAGATTTTTGAAACTGGACTTTCTTTGAAGATGGCAGCAGTGCATTTTGTTTTTGGGCCTGCTTGGACTGGTAATCCTCCAATCAGGATAAAACTTGTCTTTCTCCAAACTGAGGTTGTTCCAAGCGTTATCTACAGTAGGTAAGATGTTAATTGTTTATGCCATTTCAACGTCAAAAGATCTGAACTGTTCTTTTAGGCACTTCAGATAAATTTGAAATATATCAGCCATAAATTCATAGCTTTGTCTTGTGTTTTTCTCCTTAACAAAGCTTTCAAAGAGAGTGTTTGACATGTCCAAAGGCTCTGTTTTGTTGGCATCAGCACTTGTCGTCACCTGTTTAACATTTTTGTTTGCATATGATTTTCAGACAGTGTCTAAATCCTGTTGGTGTCACCCAAGTCTCTCCTCACTTGACCTTTTGTCAGTGAGGAGTCGCTCTCCTCGCTGCATGAAGTGTGTGTTGTGCAGCTCGTTGGAGGGCCCTCGAGCATATCAGCGAGTTATGAGTTTGCTTCCTTCTGACATGCTCTCTGGTCGGGTGAGAGCATTGTGCGGGGCTGGAAAAGGGCTCGCCCTTACGGCCACAAATCAGCTTCAACAATCTTCAAAGGCTGGTCTTCTCCCCATGATTTACAGCCCCCGCAGAGACGAAGTTAGGCCCAGCCACTGTCTCTGCACCTGGACCTTTATCAAGCAGCCAGGATGAGCTCTTTGCAGAAGACATTCAAATGTACAAGGAGCAGATTAGGCTGACTCAATCTTCTTTTGCTCCATGAGAGAGGGAGAAAGAAAAGAAAAAGAAAGAGTGCTGACTGACTTCAAAAAGACCCCTTCCCCTTTGCGTGTTGAATGAGTGAAAGGGTTCAGGGAATGAACACAGCCTTGTGTATTCAAAGTGCTAATTCACAACTTATTCCTCTAATACACTCATGAAGCACTTTTAATTGTGTTGGGTCACATTCCAAAGACTTGTTTGTAGCTTTTAATTGGAGGTCCCTTTGATTTCATTGAAATGTATGACTTATAGGGTCAGATTAAACCGTTCTTCTCGACTCGGAGGCTGTGGTGCTTTTCATTCCCATGCCTGGGTGGCACTCAAATATTGACTGTGTACCTGGAACCAGGTAAATATACATCTAATTCTGTCACATTCCTGTGATTAATGCTTAAAATGGAAAAAAAAGTTGATCTTGTTAAAAATAACACATTGCACGGAATAGAAAAAATAAATAAATTTGTATTTATTAGGGGATTTCAGCTTATTTTCCGTTACATGTATTTAATTAAATGTGACCCCATGTTGTTTAAAGGAAGTTATAGTTTGTGTGTGTTTCTCCAAGAGAAAGGGAATGAGGACTGTGGCCGACAAACTATCTCCCTGTCAACTTCTACACATGTCTAAAGTGTTCAATCGAATTTGGCAACCTTTGCAAGTCTCAGTTACGTTTCTTAGACAGAAAAAATAAAACCACTATAGACTTCTTTCTCCTTGAATGAATTCTTTCTCTGAGCCATTCTGCCTTCCTCTCCTGAATCATCCTTTAAGCCAGAGAAAAGGCCCAGAGAACTAGCTGTCATTTAATTCTCTCTCTGCCAGGACTCCTAGCTTAAATAAAGTCAGTGTAGCATGAATCTAATTCTGTGGATGTATGGGGCTGGGAAGGTGACTGTTGCATCTGGAGAGCCGGTCCTCCTCCTCCTGGAGTGGGAAAAAAAGCTCTCTGTGCAAAAGCCTGGCGACTGCACAGTTACCCACAGTAAAAGGACCACCCACTTAGGGTTGAGAGGGGCGATTTGAAACTGCTGACCAGTCCGTTCCAATACTGCTTGAGCGGTCCATTCTTAGAAATATTTTATAGTTTTTTTTTTTTTTAAATAAAAATCATTGACTTTTAGCTTTTTTCTTGTCAAATCACATTCATTTAGATATGAATAAAGTATTGAAGTTATTTGAACAAACTTTATTTTCCCTTCTTTAAAAAAAAAAAAAACTCCAGAGAACACCTCAAATGAATCCTGCCAAAATATTTTGTTTTAAGGATTATGTGGAAAATTGGCAATTACGTAGACAAGGGATAGTTCAGAGCTGTGAAGGGTGAGTGAAAAGTATGATCTCTTTAAGGAGCTTGAAGACATTAACAGTAGATTGATGAGTTAATGGCTAGTCTGAATGAGGCCAAAACCATGATATGTGGCTGTCATTTTATCAAGGTTCTTTATTGTCATTTGCATCACATGTTGTACATGAGGTGGAACCAAAATAGTGTACACAGGGTTCCAGTTACATCCAACAATAGCAAAAATATAAACTGTAAAAGAAACAGTAATAAGGATCTAATATACGCCAAACCCTATTGTGCAAAACAATACCCAGTCAATCCAATCTAAAAAACATCACAACGGGTCTTGTGAATGCTCATCTTCTTATCAACTGTTACACCATATTCTATGGGTCTACTGGTGGGCAACACTGATTTTCCATTTGGCCAAATAAAAACATTCGTAGCAATCAAAGGGTCACACAGAAAATTTGGAAAATAACTTTTCTTTAAGACAAAGTTTTTTTCGGGTTTGTGTAAACTGGCTCTTGTGACAATATATATTTAAATTTATATTTACATTAGCAACAACTTTAAATAAGTATATTGTAGTATAAATTGTTGTTTCCAAGATGTTTAATTTGTACTTCCTTAAAGCGTCTGTGATATGATTTATGAACTTTGCAGAAAGTGGCACAACATAAATATCTTTTATCATTCAACTATGTTCGTTTTTGCAAACAA
>JARVGQ010000002.1:26637708-26652111 GCA_031762355.1 Hypsolebias martinsi | reverse complement strand
TGGTGCGTTCAGGTGCCGTTCGTAAATCCGAAATGCCGTAGGTCGGGGGCGCCGGAACTCGAGGACAGCCTGTATATAAACATCCATCCATCAATTATCTTCCACTTCCTAGGGAGGTGCTTCAGGCAAATGATAAAAAAGACGATTACATTGTACTAACCGGTGTATTTTGGTTTCTTAGCACAGTACACCCACTACAAAAATGTAGACTACACCACTGCTTTAGCTCGATATCTGCAGACGTATCTGAGTTACAGCCCTTTTTGTGTTTGCTAAGCTCGATTAGCCGTCACACCCATCATGAATCAGGATGATTCCAAAAGTAAATCAGTTGTAGATGTTCATCTAACCATTACTTGCTGAGCGTTTCAATACAAATCTGACCACTGGTTCACGAGATATTTTGCATGCAGACAAATTCAACACACACACACATACAAATTAAGTCAAGTAGGTCCCACCTTTGATGGCGGAAGGTGTTAACTAGTGCAGCACAATATAAAAAATATATATTGCATTTGTTAAATACTGATGCAACATGAATAATTACAATAAACCCAAATTTTGTTCATTCCTCTGTGCGTCTAATGTCTTAACCTCTATCATCTGGCCTGGGTGTGAGCATCACGGGTTGTGAAAGGCTATTGGATTGGCCAAACTAGCCTAAACAGCATGAATATAATTGTCAAATTTTTTACATTTTATACAACCCTAACAATAAATGATACATCCCACAAAGAGCTGGTACATTGACAGAGTGTTACATCAGTGTCTCCCCTCAAACCAGGCCTAACTGCAACGCCTCGGGTTTCTTTTAAAGACAAAAGGCTTAAAATACCTCCTGCACACCTTCAACAAGCAGCCTCTTTATTCTAGTTTGATCACATCAAAAGTACTTTTGTTGAGGTTCAATCTACAAATCCCTGCCCATTTTAATCAACTGCCAGGAAGCCTGTGATGTGTCATGTGGATAATGTCCTTGTCCCTGAGGCATGCCCGGGAGAGGCCCTTAACACAGAGCCTCTAATCCAGCAGCCCAGGAGCCGCCCTCCCTTCGTTCAGGGATTGTAGTACGTTCTCCGTGCACTGCTGGAGTCAACAACACCAACCATGTTTATGAGGAATTAGCCCAGATTTTAGTAAAACGAACCAAAGGGAGTGACGGAACACGCAAGCTTAATTCTCCTCTGGACAACACCTCCTGCAATTTGTGATTCTCCCATACAAAAGAGGGCACTGCACCTCGCCGACCCGGATTAGAGCAAAATCCAGGCAGGAGGCAGGCTTTGACAACCTAACTGAGAGGGTTAATTTATAATTAATCTTTTCCTTACTGTGCACAGTGGCTTGTTATTTCATTTAGGTCTATCTCTGTTTGAGTGCACTCCATTGTTTGTTTTTGTGTTCTCACCACATGAGCATTAGCAGTGCAGTGTGTTTCAACTCCTTTAGCATTTTCAGCCTCATTACTTACATAATTTGTTCTGACATGCACTCACAACAACTGAAGCGTGCTGTAATTATGACTAGCTGTGGTTCTGGTGAACCCAAGGTTGCAGCGACGAGCCTCGGCCATTCGGGGGCAGTGTGGGGCCGCTTCTGCGGTTGTCACACCAAGTTGAGCCAAGCTTTCCACCCACCATGTCCAACCCACATGCTTTTGGCTATGCGCTCCAGCCTCTGATAGCTCCAGGCTTAGGCTGCTGCTAGCTTCCCCCACCCCCACAGCATTGCTGCGAGATGCCTTCATCTCTCCTGAAGGAGCAGAGCTGGCTGGGCGCTCGCTCAGGCCTGACAGAGGCAGTGCCACATCAGGTGAAAGCAGTGAGTGTAGAGATGCAGGGTTGCCAGGATGGGCAGAGCATGCATTCACACAAGCATGCTTCACCAAAGCCCTGTCTGCAGCAGCTAACGCTCTTACCTTACCACCAGCGCACAAGCCCAAGGATGCTCAGTGCACTCAGCAGTAAAAATGGTTTGTTTATGAACCAACTGAGACAAACTTTATGTATTTTTATAAGTATCTATACATGTATCTATGGAATGAGCTGTAATACTGAGCTATAACACAACACAAATATTCAAATATGCCTGTAACCAAATAGTTTGTTACTTTACTAAACCATAAAAAAGACTATTTCTCCTTTGAGGGAAAGGTAATGTGGCAGTTCAGACAATAAGGATGAGTTAAACAGATTTTACACAGGGGACTCAATCAAATACTTGGAGACACTCCCAATCTGGCAGTCAATATCTTACTGACACAAGCTGTAGCGTTAACGGCCACTTCGGGTGAAACAGGCAGCCCCTGGCTCGCTTGAGCTTGACCAGTTCAGTGCCGCTGATCCCATTCACCGCGCCTGCCTGCCTCCCTGCCAGCCAGCCCTGCCTGCTCTGTATACGACATCAAAGACAGGCACAGATTCACAGGCAGCCATGCCGGAGCCCATCCCCAGCAGCCTGCCGCTCCTCGCAGCACCGTGAGATGGCCTCTGCATGCAGGCCACTTCAAAGACACCTGCTGAGATGCCAAGATTATGTTTGAACCATGCCGCAGCACGATCACAGCCCAGACACGGCCACAAGGGTTGAGCAGTAACTTGGGACAGATTTCCTGCATGCAGCGTCGCAGCGAGACATGGGTGCTGAGGATTAAGGGGCATGGCAGCGAGTGGAGGCGGTCAAGCAGGATTCTTGAGGCTCGTTTCTTTTTTTTTTTTTTTTTTTGTCTGTTACTGAGCCGCTCAAGGACACTGATTCACAACACTAGCAGGCCCTTTGAGGGGATGACGTGTGACTCAGTGCACATGTACAATAGGGCAGAAAGGCCATCGCATGTTCACCCAGCGCCCTTCACTGTCTTCCTCACTGCCGCTGCTCTGACAGCACGGTACCATACGAAAGACCAGAAAACTAACAGTCAAATGTGAACAGACATAAACATCTGCCAGTTGCACATTAGTTGTTTACAGCAGTCCTGTCATAAACCATTCTGTTAAAAGCATGAAATGAGCAGACAAACTTGTTCCAGCTGTGCACGGAAATCTTAGGACAGTCCATTGTGAATATTATGAAGAATAAGTACATGGTTGTGACGCTGATGAACACGGAGAAAAAAAACAACTAAATTTCTTGACAAACTGGAAGTCATCGTGCAATCTAAACTGCAGAAAATTAACCGCACTGTACCATTCATTTCATTCTGCAGATAGCACCTCCAGATTCAAGTCAAAGTGACAATCCTGCAGTCTTGTGCAAACACGTTACATCTCCAGTCAAAATCTCTTGGCTGTTCCCACTGAAACATTGGAAATACTGACATAACGCTGAAGGATTAAGATTATCCTTCAAATTACACACCGATGCCCAGGCCACCGTCATAATGCTGGGAGCTTAACCCATTACTCGATTGGACTATTAAATCACTTTCTCATGGCCTCATGAAGCACAACAGACATGCACAACAAATGAAGGAATCGAAGGTTTCTGTGCAACTGTGTGCAATCAGAGCAGATTTCCCTTTTTCTGCTGTTGGATTCACATTACATCCAAGAGGAAGCATGTGAAGCGGATGGAAAAAAAAAACACTGCCTTGTCTGTGTGCAATGTTGTTTTAGTGTGTGCGTTTCAGCCGTGTTGCACTGACAGCTGTCAATGGCAGAGTGACGCAAGCCAGTGGGCTCATGTCATATATTATATAAGATGGACAGGGCATGACATTATGAGCAGATTAACAAGTCGTTTTCTCATTGGACAAACTGTGATTACATATATTTTCCTGTGGAAATAGTTTACAATAAAAGCTTGAACTGAGCAGGTTTCTGCACAAAGGATAATTTCTTTATCAGACAAACGAGCCTTTGCACATGCAACATGCAATCATCAGCAAAACGATCCTTCTAAAGCACATTAGGCAATGATTTCTCCATCATTATGTGCATCTGTTTATTTTTCCTGCATGAACCTCCCATTTGGCAATGCAGATCAGCTGTCGGTTAATAAACAAAGGCTTTCTCTAAACAGATACCCGTCAGATCGAGCTGCAGAGAGGCGACAGCCGAACAAGAGATGGAATCAGATCTCTGCCTCTCTCATCTGCCAGGGCTCTGCTGTCATGTGAACTCACACATTACTTTTTTTTTATGCCTGTTTATGCAACAGAAAAAAAGGTTATTTGAATGTCACCAGCAAATGCTAAGATATGTAACACTTTCTGTACAAATGCGGTATTTGTTTAGGGAACAAAGGCTGCTGGCGTTTTTACCACTGAGCTGTTTTAATGGCACAATCTGGGCGGCACGGCAAATAACGCAAACAGCAAGATACAGAAATACAGTTGCAGAGCAAAACCTCAATATTGCTTCTTAGAACAACTATCCTGAAGTCATCATAAAAAAATACTCTGACCAAAGGGATTACAAAAAGCAAAAACATAATTGACACATTCTGATGTCTCTATGCTGAGTCTAGCTAATTCCCTTCCAATCATTGCACTCTCTAAGCTGTGATCCCCCCACAAGAGACCAGTTGTGGAGAATTTTCTGTCTCAGAAAGTGTCTCTTTAAAGACTTTCTTTCCCCTCTATTATTCCTTCATAGCTGCACCGTGACTTTACTGAAGCTCAGGTCTGGACCGATGCCCTGGGCTGCTTTTTGGATGAACTCGCGCGTGAATCTCTGTGTTTGTTTATGTGTGAACCCTATTAATATTTCAGCTCTGCCCAAACTCCAGATGTCTGTACAACACGGCAGTGCTCCTCTCTCGTCCTGCGTCCCCCTTCTGTATTTATTTGACTGTTTTATTGAAGTACATTCTGGCATCCTTTACAAGGCGGAACAGGACAAATTCTCAAACTGCAGACGTCTCTCTTCATGGCTCGTTCTCCACCGGTGTAACAGTAAATTGGGCACTAATTTATGAGTTGTGGCAAAGATTGACGAGCTTTCTGACTGGGAGTCTGCTTTGCTGCACTCTAGGGGAAACAACAAAAGCCTAGGTTTACTGAACAGACGAGCACCATGAAGGGTAGCATGTGTGCGGCGCTCCTCTCCCCTCCCTTGTCTTCCCCACCTGAGCTTGAATCTCTCTCCCTCCATTATTTTTCCTTCCCTCAATTCATCCTCTCCCATCTTTCCTTTTTTTTTTTTTTTGCCTGCAACTATGGTGACAAGTGAGGTTTTGCCCAGCTGATGGAGACCAGAGGGTGTATGCACATGGAAGGAATAAATAAAATACCCGTGTGCTTCATTTAACAAGAAAAAAAAATTGTATTTCTCCCTATTTTCACAAAAAAAAGTTTAATTGTGTGAATCTATTTGAACAAAAAGGGTTTTTTTTTTTTAAATAAGATCACTTTTTTCCATTGTGCAATGTGAGTTTTTTTTGTTGTTTTGTTTTTGTAAAAATATTGAGATACGCCAAAACTCAGAATCACTGAGGCTCAAATCACTCAGGGGCAGACTGACTGACTGGTGCAGGCACTGCTGGTTGAATTTTAAGAGCTGGCTGAAGATCCTGTGATGCTTCTGACCAGTTTAAGAGGGCAATGTTTAAAAGCTCGACACTTAAACGAGGCCTTGGTGAAGCACCTCTCTCAGCCCTGAATCTCACCACAGGGATGGCTGCCTTTTCCAAAAAACAAAGGAATATATAAATAATGAATCCTCCGTAACATTTACTGCAACTACACGCAGAAACCTTTACACAACAACAAAGAGCCTTGTTCCTTTTGCACCAGGGAATTTGCTCCTGCCACATTGTTCAACTTCCTTTCCACTGTAATTGCAGTATTAGTATGTATTTCTGTACGACAGTCAGAACTCTGCAGCGTGTTTGTGGAGAGAACACTTCTGCTTTTTCCGCACGTAGACAAAACCTCACATCCACTTGTCTTGCGTGGTCTTTCTCTCAAAGAGGTGGCAGTAGGTAAGCATTTAGTGATTATTATAGATGCTGGTGAAGCGCACATCTGGATGCATCAAGTGTGAGAAGAGAAGAGACGAGAAGAGACTAGGTCTCAGATCAAGCTGCTGCTTGGGGTCAGTGGGTCAGAGGCGCAGAGCCAGAACACACATGCAGAGCAGGCTGAATTGTTCAGCTGACTGTAATTGTCCCTCTGTGGTCTCCTTAGGAAAACATGTTTCCAGACAACGCAGCCCAGCTGCACGAGCCAGATAATAATCATGATCGTGATTCGCTCCATCGAAGAGGGAAGCTCAGCATAAACCAGTTATGGCAAGAGGTAGTGTTTCCAAACCAGAGCCTCAAGTTGCTGAGGAAAACGCAGATGAAAAACCTTGCACAGAATTTTATAATACTGCTGCAATTAGTAAAGTCAGGAGCATTCACCATTGTGAACTTTAATAAAACAAAAGCGAGCTTAATTCTTCTCATTGTTGCGCAGTGCTCGAGATATTTTGTAAAGTTACCCTAACTGCCGTCAGACCATGGTGGATTTGCATTTGTGCCCAAAAAATCCGACCTGACCCGGCCCCAGCCCGTAGCCATCACTTCCGAATCCCACCCGGACCCGACAAATTAACAGTAATTATAGGTATATTGTACTTTCATGGCCATCAAAGAGCATTAAATCCCTGCTTCTGCCTGCATTCTGCATTATTCAGACATGGACCCTGCTCTGACATGTCTGCTTTGGGATCTCACCTGTTTGGGATGTCGACCACGTGCGTCTGCTGAGTGCAGCTGCTGAACGTCCACTTGGACAATGGATCGCTGCCTGGCAGTATCGTCGCATCTGAAGATTAACTGAACTTTATTTAACTTCTTTCAAGGCCAGCCTGCTGGTGGTCAAATGACCATGTGTGGCTGGTAACTGTATGGCAAGCCATGTTGCCATATAACTGGAATGTATGGCAAGCTATGTTGTCATATAATTGGATCGTCAGCCGCACGTGTCCGCTGACACTGTCAAAAGCCTGACACCGACTTGGCCCGCCCATCCAGCACATTATTACGACCCGACCAAAATTCGGGCCGGGCTTCAGGCCTGGGTTAAAAAGGACAGCTCTAGCCCACGGGCAATGATGATAATGTGAACAATCGTTTACCCTATAATCAAATCAACATAAATTTTTCACATACATTTTTAAAAACATTTTGTTGAGTTTTCTTTGGGAATATGATTAAAAAAAAACAAACTCTAAAATCACATTTTCTTTGACAGGACTGCCAAACTTATCCACTACTGGTACAGTGTTTTAACACCAGCAGCGGGCTAAAAGACAACTCTTTTCAGAAACCAGATTCAAAAGCATCTACTCTTGCTGTCTTCACGCGGCGTTCTAAGAAATTGTCAAAACTAATCTAAATTAAGAAATAAATGCGGCAATAACAGTACAAAGCCTGTCTGCTTTTAAACTCAGAAAGTTATTTTAGTCCAGCAGATAGAGCTCAGAAGACTCCACGCAGCCCCGCGGCTACTCAACAGTTTTTATACTGTGGCTGATGAGCACCTCTGCTGCCATTCTGCTTGAAGGTCCCGGGTTTTCATCAGCTGAAAAAGAGCAGGCGAGGACAGGGAAGATGAATGACATCAGTGGGCAGCCGATACTTCCAGGGCCTTGTGATTGAGACAAATGAGCCTTGTTACTTTAGCTGGGATACTGAATCCTGCTGCTCAAAGATCCAGTGCTTGATAGAGCTGAAACTAGAGGCACCCAACCTTTCCGTAGATCACCAGTGTCATGAGGCCTCCGACAAGAAGCTCGCTCAAAGTGTCGGCTTCACTGCACTGTGTTCTTCCCGTTTTCTTATTGCGCTTTCTGCTCCTAATTTATGGGAATCCATGCAAAGAAACACAGATACATATCTGTGCAAGAGTTTCTATTTGTCCTTCGAGGATTTCCTGACTTTGGTGCTTTCCTGATTCAGATGAAACAATGAGCACAGACATAACTACAATCAAACCCATGCACATAAAATACTTTTGTTTTAGAGAGAACACATGAATCTCTGTCACAGAAATTAAAATCAAACGTTAAAAAAAAAAAAAAAACTTTAGAAAAGAAAAACTTTTACTATGCAACAATAGTTGAGGCTCTAGATTTAAACGGTTTAATGACCCAACTATGAATTAATTAAAAAAAAAGTGAATAAAAAGAAGTGAGATTGAAATTCAATACATTTTTGATGTGACAACTGTTTGACTTATAGGCATCATAAACACTTTTCATCAATTACGTTCCCCACAGCTTTCGAAGGAACTCAGCCGTCATGTTGTTCTAGTCAAACTGTGAGCGGTGAAAAGGACCCAAATGTAGACAACACAAGCAGTGGCATGTATGTGAACGTATTCAGCAATTTCATTAGCAACAGACATCAGAAAGCAGGTGTGCAGATTGATATATGGTAGGAGGAGCAGACAAGACTAAAGGGCAAGGACAAAAAGCGCATCACTTCCAAGACTCCATGTTTTCCTTTAAGCTAAAGATTGCGTCTAATGTTATTTAAGGGGCTGTCATCTCTTTTTCAGGAACAGTTTGAGGCCCCAATTCTTATTTTTCTTATAGATAACAGTCCCTTGACCTTGCTTACACATAATAGGCGGTTGAGCTGCATTTCCTTCCATTAAATAGACTTCTCCAGGCAGTAGATGACTGTCCCTTGGCTCCACAAGTTTTTGACAAGTTCTTGAGAATACGATGCAGATGGAAGCGTTCCAATTTCAAAGTGAAGTCAGCTTTATGTGTCTTGCATTTGATTTTTCTCGGGCGACTGCTTATCGGCCCTCAACGTTCCTTTGTACTTCTTTAACAGCAGATCTTTAAACCCCAGTCTGCTTTGAAACGTTTGCTTGTGAGAGGTCTTGCTGATGCAGCGTGACTACCTTGAGTCTTGTTGCTGTGCTCTGTCCTGCTGTGATGTTTGATCGGAGGGTATACCGGTAAGTGGTTTTTGAAACCTGAAAAAGATCTGTCAAAGATGGATGAGCACTGAGTTTGACAAATGAAGAGTTTCTAAACTATAACAAGCAACGCCACTGTCATTGTCCAGCTATTTGAGTTTATATATTAAAAAAACACTCCTAGACAACAGGTGCAAAATAATTACAGCTAAGCAGAGTTCATGGACAGCGTGTCAACAACATTCCCGTGCACCACGTTGTTCCAGTCCTACAACCAGCAGCCCAGTTTTGTTTAACATGGCAGGATTAGGCAGCCATGTGCAAAGCATGCTTCCCCTCCTTGCACACACGCTCTTCTACCTTTTGGTGAACCAGCTTCCCTGACGGCCGGTGAATACGCCACAGTGATCTAATCCCAGGCAAATAAACAAGTGCCAAGATTAATGATTGCATAAACACATCCCCCAAGCCCTGGAATAACAATCAGCTCTTAAGCCTGAGCCATGCAAAAGCTCTTGGAGTCAGCTGACAGGCAGAAACCTCTTCCCCCTCCTGCTACCTCGAAACAACATGACTCGCCTCTGCTTTGTTGCTTCATTAAAGACAGGAAGCTGTCAATATTTTCTGCTTGAGATGGTGGGTGCTGCATAAAAGGGACGCCTATGAAATCACAAGGGTTCTTCGTAGATCTTAAGTGTTGCACTTCTTGCTTATTGTTGCTCATCAAGGACACTGAACAGCGTGTTTGGTCTAACTAAATAACCATATCTGTCTGAAGCCATAACAGTTGCTAAAAGTGCAGGAATGCAAAGATCTTCATACAGTGTAGTCTAATTTGTCAAATCTCTCCGTATTATGACTTCCACAGCAATTGCATGTTTGAACTACTGTGATCAAGTCAAGTTTAAATCTAAGGTGAACTTGAAGGCAAAAGTTCAGACAAAAGAAATCCCACTCACACCAAACCCCACAAAAAAGCTATTAAAATATTAGGCGCAATGACCAGCCAGTCGTTTCCATCCAATCAGATCTGCAGCAATATGATGAGCTGTGCTGATGAGCAGGAAGTTGTAAAAACACGGACAATCAGAGAGTGGAAAAGGACTGCGAGGAAGTGCAGTGCAGCCCACTGGTCCAGGGGCAGGAGAGCGTGAGATGTCCAGCTGAAGTGGGAGGCCCCTCTCCAGGAGGTTGTTCCTCAGCGTGAAGGCAGAGCCAGTAGTCGGCCTAATGAGGGGTGAAGTGGAGCCCCCCTGTGAGACCCCCTCAGGCGCATTCATTAGCAGATGAAATAGTGTTTCCCGCGGCAGAGCAAGTGTCTGCATTGGCTTGGACGTATTTAATTTAGAGCCATATGAACAGAAGGCCACACTGGTCAGTTTGGCTTTCCTCAGTCTGGGGAATCAACACTGTGCAGAGTTGTCGAGCCAGGGCCTGACTAAACGGTGTGCACAGAATTCAATTATGTTATATTTTATATAGTCTGAACTTGATACTACCTTTGAAGCTTACAACACTCAGATAGGTCAAGTGTGGTGATACTTCCAGCTATGGGTTTAAAAAAAAAACTTGTAGAAAGGCTTTTATAGTGAAAATGTGTGGCTTATCACAAGTTTCAATTCCTTCAATGCATTGCATTTTGTTGCATCTTTTTAGCCGCGGGCAAAAATAATAGATTCATTTAGCCAGTGGTGGTTTGTGGAAGGCAACCAAGGATTATGTTAATGCAGCACTGAATGCTGCTAGCAAGATACAGTAAAAAAAAAAAGAAAAAAAAAAAGAAAAAGAAACTGCTGCAGCAGGAAGCACCGGATGAATATCTGAGAAGGTTAATTTCTATGATTGCACAAATCTGCATTTACAAATACACACTGATATTCTCAAACTGCGCAAGGTAAGGCATTTGTTAAGACAACGGAAGAGGCAGACTTTTCTTTCTTTCTGCCGTATGAAAAAAGGCTTAACGGTATCAATCCGTTGCAATTCAAACACTCTACATGATGTTTATCACAGCTGCTTATCCTTGTTTCTGATGAATCCTCACATTTATTAAGACTGTCTTCTTGCCTTGTTAGATATGTATAACCAATCTCCTGTAATTAGCAGCTGCTAACCTTTGGGGTGCTAATCCCCCATGAACCGTGGATTTGTACATCAAAGCCCACACACTCCTTTATAGCTGGTGCTTGAAATTACACTCCATTTGAAACCTGCAATTATTTGTACAGCATGGATGCAAACAGTCTCCTCTTTTATGTCTCCAAGAATCCCGTGGGTTTGCGGTAAAGAATCCTTAATCCACTCCAGTGGAATCCAAATATAGCGTTAACACTAGCTCCTGAAAATGTACACGCTCAGCCAAGTGCCTGCCTTGCAAGCACAGTGGAGAAGGCGCTTCCTCCATCTCTTCAGTTTATAGTTAGGATTTGATCTCTTTTGTAGATTAGATGCATCATATAAGCAGTGAGAATTGCCATGGGGTGTGGGAGTGGGTGGGGTATAACACTAAAATGCTAAGATCCTGTCCTCTCACACACAGCAGCTGAAAGTTAATTAAATAATCAATTGTATTGCACTTTGTTTAAAGCAATCACATGGCCAGGACTTTGTCAACGAGGTGAACGCCGTTTTAAAGTCTGCTGCAATGTGCACTCTCGACCATTCGTGGATGGGTTAAATCCATTGTGAGAGATTACCGAGGGCAAAAATAATCACGATAGCTACACATTCACACACCAAACTCTCACACACAAACTTGATGCGTACACAAAGGGGATGCTTAAAGCATACACTTTCTTTAACGAGAGGCATGAAGCTCACGTATCAGTGATGCACAGCAGGCGAGCAGTCGAGTTGGCTTTGTTTCCGTCAGTCAACTGCATTATTCTCGTATCGCATCGATACATGTCAGTTAGACAGGTTGAGATAAACCTCATCAAGCAGGGCTGACTCAGGCTCTGGTAAATATGCACACCTATAAAGTTCAGGTGGTTCTGCGCAGCAATAAACCAATGCAGGGATTGTTTTATCAAAAACACAAGCTGAGCGTCACAAGGATGATCCTTCCTGCATTTAATCTAGTAAGTGATTAAGCAGCAATGAATAAACAATGAGGTAGTTTGGTATTTAGAAGAAACTATACACCTCAGCTGCCACCTACGACTTTGACAGAAATCTCTTTACTTACCTTATTGTAACAAGAATCCCAGCTTCTTTTACCAGCTTAAATGGGGAACTGACACCCCACCTGCTGGCATCACACGCAAATAAATGCATGCATAATTGTGCAAAGTGCTATTAAATGACACGGAAAAATTGACTGCGACAGCAAGATTTTGAGATTGGAGTAGCTCGATGTTGTATCGCATGCCAAAGCTTAGCGCAAAGCACGTGTAAATCTGCTTCCATCTGTGAGCAGAGATAGAACAAGGATGTGGGATCTTTAGAAGCATGTGCAATAACGTAAGATTTATTATAAGACAAAAAAGCAACATGTAAAACACTCGGAGGATCGGCTTTGAGCGATGACAGTACCCCTGCAGGCAACCAAATTAAGATTTATATACTTTGGCTTGAGAGTGCACGGGACAGTCATGTATACATCCCTGATAGCCGGGCTTCTCACCGCAGCCCGACAGCGACTCAGAGAGAATACATTTGGTGTAAAATTGCTTCATCTGTTTACAATTCCATTTGGAGTTTATGAGAAAGACAGGCAAACACAGGCTGATATATTGCCCCCGTGTCACGGCGTGGCAGGAGCATCCACACAAAGATTCATCTCTCACTTAGAAGCCAAATGATACGTCTAATTTGCTGCGAGCACAGTTATTTTTAACCTCTCCGAGCTGTCAGATAATGGAGCCCGACTGTCAGCGCCGGTGTGTGCGACTGTGTTAAAAGGTTGCAAACTCTTTTCAATTTGCCATTCCCTTTGAGGGAATTACAAAATGCACATTCCCATTAGTTCACCTGATTGACGTTGCTCTTTTCTTTTATCAAAACCGAAGGTGGGGAATAAAAGGCGTTGAGTGAATTAAGATGGATGGATCCAACAGCAACCTAAATTTGGCTTTCACATGCATTGTCAATAACCATGATGCCTTAAAAACACCTCAGAAAGTTTGGTGAGAAATGCATGTTATTCTACCTATTAATTAGGCAATAGGATGCTTTTTTAACGTAAAAAAATATGATGCCTAATCTTCAGAGCTTTTTAGTACACTTGGGAATGCCTCTCTGTCAAGAGAATGAGAGCTTAGTGAAACAAACACATCTGTATTCTGGCTACAATGGTTCAGGTTAACAGTGTTAAACTAATAAAAATAGGCCCATGGAAACTGTTCTTAATCAGTGACCTGGCTGTGGACAGCATGCTTGTGTTAGTGGTTTGGCTGTTGTGATTTAGGATGCTAATGGATCCTCTAGGCTAATCAAACATGGGTGTAAAACCCATCAGTGTTGCAATGTGTCAGAGGCACTAGCTGTCCTGCTCTAAGATGATGGAACAGGAAAACATGCCTTCAAGGCAAGAAAACATCCACCTAATCTAAAAAAAAAGACCTGGATACCAGCAATGGTATTGGCATTTGAACAAAAATAAACAATTTTAGAGTTTACTTTAAATACACTCTCTATGAAGCAACTACATTATTAATTAAAGGCCAAACATCGTTTTAAGGAATGTTTATTGCACATTTACTTGAATGCCAGATCATCTATTGATCAGAAGGAACCGAGTTAGAGACACATTTGTCAAACCTTGTAATTGGGGGTCTGTGGTGCAGAGAGGGAGGGCAGCCGACTTGGGACTGGAATGTCACAGGCTCGATTCCCTGCCATGCCCATACAGCGTGGTGTCCTTGAGAAAGACACCTAATCCCTAACTGCTCCCCGGGCGCGTACATAGCTGCCTGCTGCTCCACCTGGGTGTAACTCAAGTGGAATGGGTTCAATGCAGAGGACAAATTTAGTAATTGTACAGAAAGATATGGTGATGACAACAGATAGCAATTTCACTTTCAAATCATGTTATGGGCAGTTCTATTTCATATGAGCTACGCCCTTTAGACAGCTTCGCTTATTGGATATCCCTCCGAGCGAAGCTGTCTAAAGGGCTACGCTCATATTCATAGTATCTGGGGTTACAATACGTAACCATCGTTTTTGAATGAGAACTCATGACACATGCTAGCTCTCAGAGTATGTATTGAAGATGGCTTGCAGCTACTATTGCACCACATTTGAGCTCAGTTGCTGTAAAACTGACAGAGTTATTGCCATTCTTGTGTTTGCTAAAGTCGATTAGCTGTGTTGGTCATCTTGATTCGGGCTGAATCCAGAAGTTAATCAGTTGTAGATGGAAACACAATATGATAAACTTTTTCAAAGTTTCAAAAAAATGCTGTACATCTTGTGGTTCATGAGATATTTTGCTAACAGCCTTAAAAAGTTGACAGCAATAGTTAAAGTGTGTGTGACATGATGTTGGAACTATGCATAAAGTGGCACAACATATATATGTTGTCTCATTCAACTAT
>JARVGQ010000002.1:26542685-26552826 GCA_031762355.1 Hypsolebias martinsi | reverse complement strand
TGAAACTGTGATCACTGTCCACTGATTAGATAACAACTGCACCTCATAACTCACAACTAACTAAATAACTAACTAACTAACTAACTAACTAACTAACTAACTAACTAACTAAAGTACTAGTTGGGCATCAGAAAGAGAATTGACCATCATCGTCACTGTTGCCTGACTTGTGTGAGTGATTTACTATGAAGACTCACTGATAGTGATCTGGGGTGGATCTCAGAAGAGACAAGGCTCCCGCATCTTTAATTGTTCAGAGGAACAGAGCCTCATCACAATTATAGAGCATTCAGGAAGCCTCCAAACTCATTTAGCTCTCCTCATCTGGGAAAAGGAATCCACTAAACACAAATTCCTCTTCTGCCGCCTGCGGCAAAAAGCCTTCTCTCTCTCTCTCTCTCTCTCTCTCTCTCTCTTTCTCTTTCTCTGTCTTTCTTTTAAGATTAATAAGATAAGAGATTTAAGAATACTGTATCCACAAGACGCAGGGAAAAAAAACCTCCTCATTGTTCAAAATGAAACATTTACACTTGTCAGCATGTATAAAGAGGTGCAAAGGGGACAAAATGTTGACAACACCCTTACTGACCATTTCAGTATTTTAATTAAACTTTATGTCCCCAATAAAACCTACCTGGGTTGTTTTTCTGTGAACCCCACCACTATGTCTGAATTTATAATGCCTTGGTTTTAAACACTAAATTAAAGTAGTATTATTATTATCATCATTATTAGTAGTAGTAGTAGTTTATTTGACAGGGACAATGCACACAAACAGAACAGAACAAGTGTGTGACTGATGCGTTGCACAAAGAGTACATTGCTATAGCTAATTTCCAACTTCAGTCCCTGGTTGGGTATTCCTACACATTAAAATACATACAATTTATCAATTAAAATACAGTAAGAACACATACGTATTCATGGCCACATATTCATCAACCTTACAACCTCTGAATTTCTATAATAACAATTTAAAATAGGTACAATAAAAAATACAAAACAGTTTCAACTCTACAAGTTCCAAAATAACCCTGAAACCTCCAAATTTATATTAATATCCTTACACACCCTCAATGCCTCCCCATCCTTACACATTCAGCTAAACATCCAATTCAGTAGGAATGCAATCATCTGTCTCTGCACACACAATCTACACATGGGATCATTTTTAGCTGGAAATATTGTGGGAGAATATAAATCAAGCATTTTTAGGTTCTTCTCAGATGGAACAATGCCTGCAGTGAAATCAGAAGACCAGCAAATATTAATTGCATGTAACTCCAAGTACTGAAAATTTCCCTTTTTCCACTTTAATAAATGGTAATTATGTTGATGTTTATATCTAAAGAACTTCTTATGGGTCAAGAGTAAAACTGTGCATATTGTGACTTCACCAAGGATTGTGGTAAATCACTTTTAGAAGAGAAAAAAAAAAAAAAGAAAAGAAATAAGAAAGTCACACATATACCTGTAGAGGGCATTATAGTGCATGAGAGGAATGGTGACCCTGCTCTGTGTCATGTGAAGCCAGTAAAAAAAAATAAAAATAAAATAACAAACAAAAAAAACAAACATAACTGTCATGACAATACAAGGCCCCCTCTGTGAAATCACTTCACTCTGATGATGGTCCTTTTAGTCATCATGGTCACACAAGTGAAGGGGAAAAAAAGAAGTGACATAATTTCCTCCGTTTGAGCACAACTGCTCCACATCTGACAGCCATCCAGACAGATTTACTGAGGTTTTCAACCGCTGCTGGGGAGACTGTAAACAGGCCGTTTGGCTTGTGTTGCTAACTCATCCAAGATGTGAGGACCCGGGCCAAGTCCGCGGGTCAACCTGCGGCCTTGTGATTACGCTGCACTCGGGACGGATTTGGACTTTTGTTAAATGTCTTCCTTCCTAAGCTGCAACACCTGTTCTGAGATCAGTAAGAGAGCACAGAAAAAGGAAACGAGAACAGGATTTTGTGAACCATGAGCAAAACGCTGAGGACAACTCAGGCTGCATAATGGTGCCTGGGTCATCATCTGCCTTAAAGAGGGGAGAGAATTTCAGGAGATAATGAAGAAAAAAAAAAAACTGCAATGGAATCCTATTTGTATTTTCAAGATGAACTTTTCAAACATAAGATAAGATAGAACTTTACTAATCCTGCAGGAAATTGTTGTGCCAGACTTTCAGTACAAAGGAACAAACACAAGGCAAAGCAACTCATTCCAGAAGCATCAGAACAGATCATCATCTAATCAGCCAAGCATCATAGCTGCGGCCGAGATGGGGTAGAGGTAGAGATGGGATAGCCGGCCTTGGACCAGAAAGTCATGGTTCGACTCCCAGCTATTCCCACATCATGGTGTATCTGAGCAAGACACCTAATCCCTAATTGCTCCCTGGGCGCTTACATAGCTGCTGACTGCTCCACCTGGGTGTATCTCAGGTGTGATGGGTTGAATGCAGAGAACTAATTTTGCCATTGTATGGGAACATACAGTGATGACAATCTCGCCCCCCCCCCCCACCCAAAAATAATCTTGAACCCCATACACTGAAAATGACCACTTCATTTGTGCACTGCTAGCATCCATCCATTCGATTAGCATCATTTAGCACATAAACATGCTGCCAGTGACAGGTATCAGAGCCGCCTCCCTAATCATACACATAGCTCGCCACTACAGCTTGTCCTCATCTATCTCCTGCTCCTCAGAGGCAGCCCAGCCTCCCAATCAGTATGGATAATACCCTGTGGACCAACTATTGCTGTCTACACAGACAGAGGAGCACTGCAGCTAAAAAGAAAAGACAGCTCGGGCACATTTAGCATTGGTGCGTTGACACTAATGGACACAACGACTACACCCTCATGTTTGAGAATAAGGATATTATGCAGACACCCCAGACATCCTTTGGCTTTCCTCCCTAAAGCATAAGGTGGCAGGAGAACAATTGGTTTCATGGCTGCAGAGGGATATCATTTGGGAAGGTCTCCCTGTCTCTGCCTCTACTTTCTGAGCAGGAGGGGTAGAGTTTAAGAGGAAGGGGTATTATCTCTGACTCTTGCCAGCCCAGTGCACCCTTTGGGATAATGTTCTTATTGGGCGTGATCCTCAGACTGCAGAAGTCATGCTGTCTTTACTCAGAAAAGCAAGGGAGAAAGGGCTGAAAATGGGAGAATGTGGGTGGCTTTAGCCCCACAAATTATTAAAAGGAAAAAAAAACTAAATCATATTACACCTGCCTCAACCGAAAAGTTTGAGGAAAATTAGCTAATTACGCAAATTATCTTTCAAAAGAGCCAAATGAGAAAAAGAGATGTGTGAAAAAGGACAAGTTTATCGTAAATATATACAAATAAAACACAGGTCATATTTAAATTGAACAGTCATAATTGCACATTGGGGAATGAACTGTCCTTGGTAAATGGTAAATGGACTGTACTTATATAGCACCTTTATCAAGATACTCAAAGCGTTTTACACTACAATATGTGCCTCATTTACTCATTCATCCAGCACTCTACTAGATCTTTACAAAGCCTAATCAGTGCTTTATCACATTCATACACTGATGGGACACACATCAGAGGCAATGAGGGGTTCATTGTCTTACCCAGGGACACTTCAGCATGTGACTGCTGGTGGAATCAAACCCCCAACTCTCCCATTGGAGGATGACTGCTCTAACCACTTAGCCACAGCTGCCTCATATTTGCTCAAATATGTTGTGAAAAATCAAGTAAAAGACAGTTTAGATTTTTTTGATGTGGGGTTATGAACAATAATATATTACCTGCTGTGGATATATCTTTGAATGACAAAAAAAAAAAAAAAAGTTTAACTTTGACCAGACAGCCACTTACAGCTAAAGATCAAGGTGGAAAGCTGCAATATCCAAAATCTCAAAATGGTTCATGCAAACACTGTTTTATAAAACTTTACATTTTCATCAGTTTTACAATGTTTCATATAAAATGCTATGATTTTTCTGCCAGAAATGTGTCGGTGGTGAAGCAGATTGTACTGCTGCTGCTGCTTACACATGCACACATCTATTAATTCAAAGTAAATCATCAGATAATGCTTAATTGTCAATGATATAAAGGTTTATAAAACAGCGTGATAAGATATTTAAGACTGAAGTTGTTTTATCCACAGTTATCCACTTTGAGCTTCGTCCCACTTAGACAAGTTGTTAATCAATCCGGTCAGAATTAACATAATTTTCCTCCAAACTTTTAAGAGACAAAGAGACATCTAAGAAGCATAAGCTGGTCATAACTGTTCCACAAAACCCCACTTCACAAAACCTGGTCTGTTGCTTTAACTATCAGCCACTCCACTTTATCTTTATGTCATGATGAAAAATGTGTGAAACAGGTAGGAGTTTGCTGAGCTCTTGCTTGGCAAACAAACTGCTCAGAAAGTCACGTGTGCAGAAGACAACACATCATCTGCTCACAACGCAGCAAACTTTGATAAAACTCACCCTCTTGTTACTGTAAGCTGTGTCAATATTTGACTCTGATGTTCGGAGCAGCTCCATGAGTACATTGTTACACAGGGAAGCAGTGGGACAATGGGAGTGTAACAAATGTGCATGAACTTGCAGGACACTTGAGACATCAGCAGTCTTGGAACAGGTTTATATAATATCATTCTATTTAAGTCCTCCAAATTAAATGAAGCTATATAAGTAAGCCCCTCCCCTCCAGCCACACATCAGAGAATCTTTTGAAGAATAAATAATCTATGAGGCTTCAGGTAACAGCACAGCGAGCTGGCAGCCCCTCTCCATCTGATAAAACCCATCTACTTGCCCGTAGCTCACAATCACAGGGATCAATTTCAATCTGGAGACGTGATAAAGAGAGTTGACAATGCCGCCCTGCAGCTGTAAACACACAATGTCATGTCTGAAAATAACTGATGAGAAATTATCTAAGCTCAAAACGCACATTGATTTCATTGCCTCCTTCTCATACTACTTCAGAAAATGTCATCTATTAGTTCAGTCAACAGTGGAAATCCAACTTAGAAAAATAAAATGTACACCAGCTTCTCAGTGTCAGAAGGATAATGAGATCATTTTCCTGCTAATGTACAAGTAAATGCTACAATCTTTTTGTGACTTGTGTAGGTTCTCAGTTGGCTACTATTCTTTTATTTCATAATTGTGTTTTTCATTATAGCTTATTTGTTTCCAAATGCCAGTTTTCAGCAGAATGACTTCAGCTGTCAATCATCATCAGTGGGTTGGACCTTCCCGCCCATTGGCTGATCCTTCACATCCATTCAGTGTTGCCAGGTGTACGATTATTATCGTATTTGCACAACAATTTTGCCCTCTGTACGATATACGATCAATAATCCCCCCCAAAACCCGCCAAAAATATGATAATTTGACGAATGCGTGAATGTGTGGTTGTAATCAGTTGCCATCAGCCTGTCGCAACTGTCTGTTGGAGTTTTTTTGTGAACCCTGAAGGCATCAGTATCCAGAAACAGATGCACGATGGGCTGGAAGCAGGAACTTAGAATCAATAATTCCCCGCAATAGAATAGGACACACGGGCCTTAATAAATCTCTTAAGATAATTGGAAAACATGCAACAGGACTATGTGACAAGTGCACCAGCAATCTTACTGAAATGGTTCAACATGTCTTTATGGAATGTCCAGGGTATGAAACAGAAATAATGCATTTCCAAAAAGAAATAGATACAATGAATATTACATTTACAATTAGGGATGTTTTTAGTAGTGATATCAGTAAAGTTAAAGATCAAATTATTATTTTCTTGAAAAATACAAACTTAATAGAGAAAATGAGTTGTTAAATTAATTTTACGGAATTCGTTTTTTTCTTTCTCTGTTTATCTCCTGTCCACACTCCAGCTCAGTAGGTGGCGTTAATGCACCTTACAGTTGGTCTGCCAACCGCCATAAAACAAAACAAGAAGGGGGTGGGGGGGCTCATTAGTTCCCACCCGTACTGACGCCACAAAGCTATGAGTGTCTGTTAGACGCTATTCAACACTAGAGTGACTATAGCGCATCAATACACTTGTTATTTTGGTTATGACGGGTGTACAATAATTTCCCTCAAAATACGATAATTTTATGTCTCTAGTACGATATTCCTACATTTCTCACCTGGCAACACTGAGCAGTGTCTTCAGTAGAAAGAGCGAGACACGAAGAAACGATGAAGCCGATAAATGAAAATGAGGTCGATAATTTTCATTTATCATGCGATTAATTGATTTATTGTTTATTGCGACAGACCTACTTGTGATTCTTGTGTATGTTCCTTTGTACTGAAACTCTGGCATAATAATTTTGTGCGGGATCAATAAAGTTCTTATCTTATCTTATCTTACCTAGAACAACTCTTTCATGAAACCAGGATGATGAGTTACAACATTTAATTTCCTTCTGGGATTCATAAAGTATTTTTGAATTTGAATACAATATAATACACTGTATTATTTTACATTATTATTGTTTAGCATATATCGTAGATCCTTGTACGTTTCTTTTTTATACTTTATATTTTTGCTATTTTTGGGTGTAACTGGGACCTTGAGTAAACATTTTCGTTCCACCTCATGTACCACATGTGATGCGAATGACACAAACCTTCGACAGTAATTGTCTTTATGGTTCAACAAAACAAGTGCAGCTTAGTAAACAGTTAAAAAACACGAGTCAGTGTCCTGATTTTTACGTGCAAGTACACAACTTACTTTCAACACACTGCAGAGATTTAGAAAGTTTCACCACGAGTCAGCTCCTCCTCAGCTCTTCTGTGACTTACGGTACAAATAAAGAGTCACAACATCGGCAACTAAATCCCATGAAAGAGTTACCGGTGGATCCTTCTCTGGCTTGTCAAACAGTTCACACAAGCCGGGGTTTTCTCTCAGGAATGAACCTGCAGAAAGACAAAAGATCACATTATGATGGTCACTTGGAAGAGTTTATTTTATTGTGTCAAGATTTAAATTAAACTAATCCTCCTCTAAAGGTGTTCTAGTTATAGTTCAGTTTTTAAATAATATTTTGTAGTTTTATTTTTAACTCTCAAGGTCTCATTATGTGCAAAGAACTTCAACCAAATCAAATTTAAATTGTGTTAAGTATTCTCTGATATACAAACTAAAGCATATACTGTAATGAGTTAAAATGTATAATACTGTATACGTATTGTATTAATTATAAAACTTTAATGCCAAAACTGTGCTCAAAAGATCTAATTACAAAAAAATACCCCAGCTGACCTGAAGTCACACAAAGGTCATTCACCATTTCTAATAAATGCTGGACTGTATTGTGTTGTACCATCCACATGTATTTTTTACTGCTTTATATAGTAACAAATGGAGCAAAGTAGAAAATAAAGGCTTGAGAGTGTAATGGTTTTAAGAGCACTTCCCTCTCTTTTCATGCAAGTTAATTAAAAAAATTTAAACTAAGTTTTAATCAAACAAGATGATATTACCCAACCTTAGAATTAATAGACTACAGTCAATATTTTTAATATAATCACATATTTTCTGTCCTGTTTGATTCTGTCCATGGTCAATTCCATTAATAACATAAATATGTAAATAACTGGATAAGTAGATAAAAACAAATAAACAGTGCTTATGATTAAATCTGACACGTAAACAGCCTCCCTTCATTTGATTAATGCATAAATGTGGTTCAGTGATTGATTTTCAAAAATCATTGGACGATTTTATTTGACAATAAGACTGAGTCCCTGGTGGTCTAGTGGTTAGGATTCAGCGTGCTCACCGCTACGGCCCGGGCTCAATTCCCGGGCAGGGAAGCATTTATGGTGGATGAGATAAGGCAGAGGCAAGGCAGCTGATCCGGGACCCGAAAGTCCCAGGCTCAATCCCCAGTATTGCACATCTCGTGGTGTCTCTGAGCAGAACACCCCATCCCTCGGGGGGCCCCCAATAACCGCCCACTGCACCACGTGGGGGTGGACGGGTCAAATGCAGAGAGCCAATTTCGCAATTGTAAGCGAACATACAATGATGAAAATACATAACACATTATTATTATATCTAAAAAAAGCTAAGTCTGGTCCTCTGGACATTCAAAAAACAAAACAAAACAAAGCAAAAAAAAAAAAAATCAAAAAAATAAAAATAAAAAAACCCCCACCAGACTTAGCTTTTTTTTTTTTTTTTTTTTTTTTTAGATTTTTCTACCTGGATTATTGAGCATGCATCAGGGTATTATTATAGTTTTAGTTTTTTGTTGTTCTTATTTTGTTGTTGTTGTTTTAGTTTTCTACATTTGCCTTATAATCTAGCTGTTTTTGCTACTTTTTTGACATTTCATTTTAACTTGTTAAAAATCTGTATGCCTCTTTTATGAGTGTCTATTGCTGTCGCTGTTGTCATCATCCTTTGTTGAAAACAGGTCTCTCTTGTAAATGAGTCCTCGAGACTCAATGGGATTAACCTGCCTAAATAAAGGTTGAATGAAAAATTATTATTGTTGTTATTATTTGATTAAAATGTTACAGAATCGGGCAGAACTGTGTTGACAAAAATAATTTTGTTTCAGATCGATTTCTCTGTGTTCTATATCCTGATAATAACAAGTTGCGCATAAACACTGAACTCATTGTTAGACCTCTGTTACCATGGAGACCAAGCCGGGCTCAAAGAGCGCGTCCAAAATCATGAAAACTCCGACTTTCAGTTTAACATAGGCAGCTAATCCAGAATTATCACTTCACGGAAGAACCCTCATTACAAAGAGTACACACGAACATGTGCCAAAACAGAAGGCAACCAAACACAAGCAACGATTAGCTCAGATGCTAACTTAACATTACGCTGTAGAAAAACTAACGCAGTTGAGTTGGCATCGTGATTATCACTGAAATTTATACACAAATCAAACGTTTCAATCATTACTAAAGGCAGTTATGTTATGAGAACTTTAACAATTACTTACAAACACATATTCTTCAAGTTTAGTCTAGAAAGGACGCAAGATGTGTTAGCTTTACAGCATCAAACTACGGAAAGTCTATTAGGACAAGAAGTCCTGCTCAGGACGAGTTTTCTGGCGCCACCTTGTAAGGAGCTACATAGATCTACGGAAAGGCTATTAGGTCCCAAAAAAAGTTATAAACAAAACAACTGGACTTTATTTGTAACTGAAGACGTTAAAAATAAACTGAAGACAAATAATGTCCATTTGCTTTGTTTACAATTTTTGGGGGGATTTACCATGTCCTGGATGATTGAGAATCTTCGCCAGCGTAAACGCTGTTGCATATGTGTCAAACTCAAGGCCCTATGTCCAAATGTGGCCTTCATTCATCTTATCTGGCCACAAGATGTTATTTTAAATGGAAAATACTTTTATAACTTTAATTTTTTTCAGTAATCTTTGATTATGATGTAAAAAGTGCAACAGAGAACGTCAAATGAGGCCAATCAAACTCTTGTTGAGGAACCTGCAACCAAGAAAAGAGGTTGGGTATCGAACTTGAGTTAATGTAGATTCTGACACCGGCCCTTAGTTTGAAAAAGGTTTTAATTTTGGCCCCCCCTTTTTAAGTGAGTTTGACACCCCTGCTCTATTATTGGACAAGAATGAATAATAATAAATAAATAATAATGAACCTCTTCACAAGCTTCTCATCTTCTGAGACACTGAAGATTGTTTTGTAAACCATAATCATCAAAATACAAGAAATAAAGGCTTGAAATATATCACGCTGTGTAATGAATCTTGTATGAGTTTCACTTTCTGAAATGACAAAAAATTGACCTTTCTGACAATATTCTATTTTTTTAGATGCACCTGTGCACTTGAATGCCGATGTTTATGCATGCTGTATGCTGTGTCATCAGTCCAGAAACACATATCATGTGATTAAATATAGTTTATGCATATTATGAAAACAGTAGACAATTGTATTGTGTACTGAGCCTGCCACCAAGCCAAGTCAAGCAATATACAGTAGTTAGCACTGTCATAATGAAATTTCCAAAGACCGTAATTGTTTAGACCAGAAGCTCTGGGAAGCTCAGTCCTCACCTCCTTCTACAGGTGTGCAGTGGAGAGCATCCTGTGCTCCAGCATCAACGTGTGGC
>JARVGQ010000002.1:26421136-26431168 GCA_031762355.1 Hypsolebias martinsi | reverse complement strand
GAGTCCACAGGGTCTTAAAGGGAAAGGTATTAACACCCCACACACAAAAGAAACAGCACTGTGTGTAACTGAAAAAAGGCTATTGACAGTCAATCGGAGGTGTGACGTCACTGGGAGGCGTTCATACGTCCGAGCTGCCGTAAGTCAGGGGCGCCGTAACTCGAGGACTACCTGTATTTCTATCATGTGATTCTTGACCTGCCATTGTGTATCTGTTCCTCCTTCCTGTTCCTCTCAATTCCTCCTTCCTGTTCCTCTCAAACCCAGTCGTTCAAAGCAGATGTCCATTTGTCCTGAGCCTGGTTCTGCTAAAGGTTTCTTCCTCATGAATGAGTTTTTTCTTTCCACTATCACCTTCATGTTTGCTCAAGATGAGAGTCTGTGATGGAGTTAGACTCAAAGCAGTCTGCTCCTCAGATAAATAATGTTAATTTATTTTTATATACATTAACGTTTCTGCTCAGTACCCTGCAATGACTTCTGTTGTGACTTGGCGCTATATAAACTGAATTTAATTGAACGTTAAAACATATTTCAAGCATTGACGCTTTGATAAAAAAAAATCGGATCTAAAAATAAAAAAGCGTGTACAAAACGTCTAAAGTTCCTATTTTTAAGTCAATATTCTTTATTTCTTTTCACCATTTGAATGTACTGTATGCCCAATCAATGCTTTTCATTTAAACCTTAAAATAATATACTTCTTCATTTTGCTGCACAAATACAGACATACTAATACACTAAAATTTGTTTTATTTATTATCCAGAACACAAAATGAGCCACGGCATCTTGTTTTGAAGCATTTAAATGAGCAGATATGAGTTTAATATGAACAGAAGAGGAAAAAATTCTCTCAGTTTTTTTTAATCATTTCATCTTTGACATCAATCATAAGTCTGCCTAACTCCCCTGATTCATTCAACATTTATTAGATATGCTTTTAAAAGATTCAGTCAGACAAAACAGTATTAGCCAACATGCAGGTCTCTTCAGTGGTTACCTGTTAGATGAAGAATTGATCTGAAGATTTCTACTACGGCTTGAACAAGAAAAAGCGAGGTCTGGCCTCGAGCTATACGGCAAACCTTAAAGCCTTCTGTGAGCTAGCCTGCAGCCTGAAGTTCTCCTCCCAGTCGGTGCAAATGTTTCATTTGAGGCCAAAGATGACCAAGAAGTCAAAGCTCTAAACCCTAAACAAGGCTGCTCAGGGGATCTTTTTCAGGCGTGTTGAAATAGTCATTTTTTGCGATGTTCAAATATAGATTTTTGTTTTTTAATTTGTAACCAAACCGTCAACTCAAAGACACAAAGTGGCAGAAGCTAAAAAGCACAAAACTGTATTTCAAAACTAACTAAAATATGTTTAAAAAAATGCTTTTTTTGTCACCTGGTTTGAATGATAATCTGATCAGTGTATGATGGTTAAGAGTTTGAAAGGCACTTTTGTCCAATTAGAAACGTGCAGCATTTTTCCACCTGCCCCTGACAGAGATGAAGTGGTGCTTTCAGAAGACACTTTGGCGCCGAGCCAGCGCCGAGAACCCAAACATGGCAAGTGAAGCAAGTAAAAATTAATGAGCATCACGAGCCACAATGGTTTAATACAAGATGACAATGAATGAGTATTCTTGCGGTTACACTGTTTAATACTATATACCAATTCAGAAACCATATTTGCAACATTTAAAAAAAAACAGTGAATTATTGAGGAGACTGCACTCTTATGACATTTAGTTAAAATTAATTTCAAATTTTATTTAAAAGTCATTAAAGAGAATTTTTAAAAGTCTTGATTCTGTTGGATTTGGACTTTAATTAACCTAAAATATTTGAATAAAATATGCAAACATTATTATACACTAAAGAGTTCTTAATTACTAACAGTTAACATAAAAAAATCTTATTAGGATGTCATCTGGGCATAAAGGCAACAAAATCATCTTGAAACCTCAAGTTCTTTACAGTGGTAATACAGTGTAAGGCAGTGGTTCTCAAACTGGGGTACCCGGACCTCTGGGGGTCTGCGAGCCAGAACTTGGGGGTCCGCAAATTTTTTTTACACATTTTTTACAAGCATGTAGATGCTTAACAACCCGTTAAAATACACCAAAGTACAGGAAATCACATTTTTTCTATTCAAAATTTTCTGGGGGAGGACCCCCCAGATCCCTCTACCCCGAATGGCCCACCCGCTGTTCATGTTCTGGCATTGGTCAGTTTAAAGCCCTGTTAATTGGTATGACTACTGCTGTTATGATTCTGACAATGGACAGGTGATTACACTGGTCCTGTTAGACCTCAGTGCTGCATTTGATACAGTTGATCAAAATATTCTATTACAGAGACTTGAATATGATGTTGGAATTACAGAAACAGCTCTAAATTGGTTTAAATCACATTTATCTTATAGATTCCAATTTGTAAATGTAAATAATAAATCTTCATTATATGCCAAAGTTAGTCATGGGGTTCCTCAAGGTTCAGTGCTTGGACCAATACTCTTTACTTTGTACTGTATATGCTTCCGTTAGGTAATGTTATTAAACTGCATGGGATAAACTTTCATTGTTATGCTGATGACACACAGTTATAGTACTGGACATCTCGTGGCTCCTAGAGTTTCCAAAAGCAAAATGGAAGGAAAATCTTTCGGTTATCAGGCTCCTCTCTTGTGGAACCAACTTCCAGTTTCTGTCCGTAAGGCTGACACATTGTCCAGTTTTAAGACTGGACTTCAGACTTTCCTTTTTGATCAATCCTATAATTAGGGTTGGCTTGTCATGCTGTGTTAAGCTTAGATTACTAGAGGACAAACTGACCTCATTTTCTTAAATGAATTGTTAAAATTGAATGGTTGTCATTTAATATTATTTCTATCAACATGTGAGTCTTTACCTGCCATTGTGTATATGTTCCTACCAAACCCAGTCGGTCGAAGCAGATGGCCGCTTGTCCTGAGCCTGGTTCTGCTAAAAGTTTCTTCCTCATGAGGGTTTTTTTTTTCTTTCCACTGTTGCCTCCATGCTTGCTCAAGATGAGAGTTCGGTGATGGAGTTAAATTCAAAGCAGTCTGCTCCGCAGATAAATAATGTTACATTGTTATTTTTTTATATATGAACATTTCTGTTCAGTGCCCTGAAACGACTTCTGTTGTGACTTAGCGCTATATAAATAAACTGAACTGAACTTAAATTATATGAAGAGTTTTCTGTAATAATTTGAAGAAGCGGCAATACATTTATTATGTTCATAAATTATATAAAGAGTTTTCTGTAAGAATTTGAAGAAGCGGCAATACATTTATTATGTTCATTATGTGAATAGGTAACGTTTTAAAGTGGTTTTTGATACGGTTCATTTTTTTTTTAAAACTGTAATTTTTTTGAAGTCGAAGTTAACAGTTTTTTTAATTGCGTCTTGAATGAAAAATACTCCGTGTTCAAAATGTAAAAGAACAGGTCTTACGTATTTTCGTTACACAAATACTTCCACTGCATTAAAGAGACAAATTGAAGAAAATTATTTAATAAACATGAGGGCTATGAGGGGGTGCCTGAAACTTTTTCTCCCCTGTAAGGGGGTCCCTGAAACTAAAAAGTTTGAGAACCCCAGGTCTAAGGAACATCTGCGCAATCTGCCATTCTCAAACTCAACCGGAGGATTTCATCTTCCTATTTCTGTATGTCTATTTTGGTCTGTCATATAAAAAATAGGCTTTTAACAACCCAGCATAGATGGCGTTAATTATTGCTTCTTACTGAAATAAAGCTGCAAATATTGATTGATTCAGACAGATGATATTTGTCAGTGAGTAAGGATTCCAGCGTCACACAGGGTAAAGAGTGTCTGTCTTTCAATCACTGTCAGAGAGCAGCGCCGCAGCATTACCGCTCTGATTGAGCCCCATTGTGTCCCACTCTGTCTTAGTGTGTCTCCTAAAGCAATCAGTTCTCAAACACGAGAACCAAATATTCATTAGTGACTGATTCATGTTCAAAAGCTGCAACAAAAGAGCAGGATTGTCTCTGACAAGCTCATAATGTTTCTGTTGCTGTCCAAGCCACAGACAGCTGCCATCTCCCGTTGTTGAAGCAGATTGTTCAACTTTTTTGCTATTGCTTCCAAATGAGCAAATCTGTACGACAAAGTAAATAACATGACTAATATTAAATTGGTTTAATCATTCTGAAACTGAGTACATTTTCTGTAAAATCTAACAAAACTGACCTATTTGATAAAAAAAAATAGTCTACATTCACATCTGATAAAGCGTTTGGTTGAAAATAAATTTCACTGTATTTTTACGTTTCATACTTGAAGGCATTGTTTAAACTAATTGGCCCTGAAACTGGTCAAATAAAAGATGAAGAAAGGGAGAGCCGGGCTGCCATGTTAATAATTAGTTAGTTCTGTGCTCAAACATTTTCTGTCCAACCTCACCAGATTTTAATCAAAGGCTGAAAATAGTGGCTGATTGTAATCTGCACTCAGAAGTCACCAGGGGTGTTTGAAGAGCCCGTCAAGCTTGCGAGTGGAGCTAATTCGATTAAGTGGTGGCAGTACCTGGAGGGGACGGATCTGTATCTGCCTCTTCTTTATTTATGAGATTAAGTTGTGCTTGTTATTCCAATATAAATAATCAAGCCAGCAGAAATGACACTCAATTTTGAGTTGTTTATTCCTCATGCGGCCCCCAAAATATTTGGGTTTTGTTAGTATTATTAGGCGCTAAAAACTTGCAATTAAATGATAATAGAAGAATATGATCTGTGTGGTTTGCCTTGTCGGTTTATGTAGAAAATAAAAACAGGAAAAAATATAGACAAGATTTTTTTTATTTGTTTTATGTGAAGATGCATTTAACTAAATATGCTGTAGAGACTGATGTCAAAGTACACTTTTCTCTGGTTTGTGTCCTTTAAACTCCTTATAATGAAATGCCAGAGACAGAGCAGGGTTTTCAATGGTGATGAAGTATCGCTCCCTCTCCTCCACCTGTTGCTACAAGCTGTCAATCTGCTCTAAACAACGATCGTAAGAGAGGAAGCCCCTTTTATCTATCCTTATAAAAGACAAGGCTTCATATTTGAAAATGGTTCTAGAGGCCGAACCTGACAAGCATGGTTTTTCTACCAGCGACATGTCAGACATCACTGTTTTTAAAGTAAGTCTGTTTTTAACAAACATTTGCAACAAGCTACAAAAGTTAGCATGTCAGACTAACAAAGAGAGCTATGACAACTCGGCTAATTAAATAATTCAAATCAGCTTGTCAGGTTCTCATTGGTAATTCGCAAAGAGGAGAATAAAGAGCTAATGTTCCTAATGATAAATATGGCTTTAGAAAAAAAACAATATTTGGTTGACATTTATTCTATATTAAGTATTTCACCTATGTGTACATGTTAATAATCACATTTATTTGTCTGCTGACCTCCTGTGTTTGTCCAGTTTGACTCAAAGAGTAATAAAAAGACAACAATGAAAAGTTTCTTCTCATCTTTCATGTAGCAGTGCATTAAAAACTACTCAAATCATACATAATATAATTATACTTCTTAAAAACCTATATAAATTGCTGTAATTTTTTTGTAGCAATTTGCGTTATTAATTGACCTGTAGTAATCAGTAAGAGTATATATAGCTATAGTAAGAGTAATATTTATAATTTAAAATATAAAAAAATTGACAACATAATACGTTCCTAAACTTTTCTCTTGAAAAAAAAAAAGTCTTACTTTTCTTATCTTAATTCTATCACACTGTCAGTATCTCATGCCAGCTCGAGCCTATTGTGAAACCTTGCTGCAGATGCACATATTCCCAGATTTTATAGATCATAATTTCTGCGAGCACGCTCTCTCGTCTGCAGCACCATTTTGTCTTTAATAACACCCTGAAATTACATAAGTGCAGACATTGTCAAATTAGATTAATATTCAAAGCCGAGGAGAAAGCGCTGGCTTGTTCCGTCTTGTCGCAGCTCCTACTCTGGCCAATAAATGCAACAGATATGTTCATTTAGATTTAATTCTGAAGCCATGTTCCACCACTCAACCGAGTCCTTAAAGCAGGGCTACAGAAAGCCATTTAACCTTCAAAAGCAAAATAAATACCAGCTGAGAGATTCTTGAGTTGAGCTACTTGAATGATATACTTTAGATTTTACGATGTTCCTTCTTCCCATTCTTAAGCAGACGCACACGCAGCGTCTGGTTGAACTTTAGAGATCACCTGGATTTTTCTCTCAACTTCATGTCAGTGTTTTTGTAGCCTGCAAGAGGAGGTAAAGGTTTTGTCTTTGAAAGCATACGCTCTCTGAGTGTGCAGACACTATGAATCACAGGAAAATTGACATTCAGTGTCAAGACTGTACGTGTTCCGCTTCCTTTTGTTCAAAGGCAAAGGGGACATAGTTTGAAAGACCCTACCGGGTCAAACTTCCTGTGCACCAGGATTTTCCATGTGTGGGTGCTTTTACCCCTCTTTCCTCTGGGCCTTTCCACTACTCACAATAGAGGAGATGTGAAAGGTTTGGCGCTTGATGTGACATAAGAAATCCTCAGAGTGTTCCCTTGCACTGCTCTCGCCACATCTTTTCTTTTGGGCTTCTTCTAAGGGACTCATTTCATATCAGAGAGGCACAGCGGAGCACAAAGCCAAGCATCACGGGCACTTATAGGTCACACTGTACCACATTAAATTTAGACTCCTTTAACGCCCTCCAATAATGCATCTGGAGTATTTCTGGTCAGAACTATTCAAATGTTTCTATCTAAGATACAAGCTTCTGTAAATGGGCCATAGATCTAAGCCTTCATTCACCACTGGAGATTTCAAATCAAATCTGGTGTCTGTCACCAGTTGAAATTTCCTCGCCAGCCCCAGTTAAGTCACCAGTGATTTGAACTCCTAAATAAACCATCCCACAGGAATAAAACTTCCACTACTGGTCTCAGTAAAGTTTTTTGAGTTGGTTTAATTAGTACTGCCTGTTGGAGCTTGCTCAAAATACACCTAAAATCAATGTACAGTCCTCAGCACAACACCGCAGTGTTTGCGGTTTGTTTTGGTATGGTCGAGTTAAAGTAGCAAGACGTTGTTTGTGATCTTATCAAACTGGGCTCTGCTGTGAACTGCTTTGTGTTACGGCGGCACAAACAACTCATACAACCCTTGTACTTGAAAAAAAAAGGTTCTGATTAAACACAAATACCATCACTTAGTGTTTTCTGCATTCTTTTTTTTAAAACTAGATGGTCTGGACGTGGTTGGCATTCATGCAACTTTCAGTTAAATGAAGCTTGAAGCAGTTTAGCCAAATGTCTATAGGAAAAAAATCATGGCTCAATCTCTGAACGCAAGCTGCAGCGTGAGCAACATCGTGTTGGTGTAAACTGCAATGCAATGTTCTGACAGTGTGAAGTTTTTGTGAGCGGTGAAGCAACGCTGATGTACTACAAGGCTGTTTTCCAAAAGTAAAACTCTTAGAGCTTTCTTTCATGCAGCTTCTTTTATACCAAACTGCAGCAACTCAAATCTTATCTTTTGAACAATCCTAAATGCCCCCACTCGAGAGAAAGCTCAAATGCTCAACAATCAATAACACATTAAAAAAAACTGTCTAAACTCCTGCTAGTCCCTCCTGAGGTCACGCTGCAAAAGAAGCTGCCCAACAAAGTTCACCTTCCAGAAAAGCCTTAGTCGTCACAGTTACCGGAACTTTAAGTCTCAGGAACTGAGGCACAAAATCATGTTTTTTTAGCTCAAACTAAACTAACATCTGTTAGCTAATCCAAAATAAATTTGATTTTAGGACAAGCAGCAGAGAATCACCAGTGTCTGTGGATAAGAAGATGTCATTAAAAACCTTCAGTAGAGCAGTTTCAGTGTTGTGGAGAGGTTTAAAGCCAGATTGGAATAATTCAAGGATAGTGTGATCCTCCAGGAAGCACTTCAACTGGGACTCAACTATTTTTTCCAGAAGTTTAGAAACAAATGGGAGTCTGGAGACAGGCCTGAAGTTGGATACGACTGAGGGGGTCAAGGTTTAGTTTTTTCTTCAGGAGAGGTTGAACAGCAGCATGTTTAAAGGTTTTTGGCACCACACCAGTGGATAAACTGCTATTCACAATAGAAACAATGGAAGGACCTAGAGTAGGAAAAACCTCCTTTAGTAGCCGAGGGGGGACCACATCTTTGGGGTAACCAGTTGGTTTCAAGCTGCACATGACCTGCTCTAGAGAAAACAGAAAGATTGGTTCAACATAGTCAAACAGAGCTACAGATTGAGTTGGGATGGATGGATCATGAGTTGGAGGAGAAATGAGAGCCCGGGTGGTCGCAATTTTTTCTAAAAATAAATATAGAAAGTTCTCGAACAGCTCAGTCGAGGATTCTTGGGGTGATGGTTCAGTGAGGTGGAGAATAGAGTTTAGGGTAGAGAAGAGAACCCTTGTGAGAGTTTGAGGCAATGATTTCAGAAAAGTATTGAGATTTTACAGCTTTTACTGCTTTCTGCTAATGACGCCAACTCTCTTTTAGTATTTGAAAAGAGACCTACAGCCTGTCTTTCTTCCATTTGCACTCCGTCCTCCTGCACTGCTGTCTAATGGCCTTGATGACGTCATTCAGCCAAGGTTCTGCTCTGAGTTTCGATTTTTTTTGTTTTAACAGGAGCAACATGATCCAGAACCTTTAAGCAGACAGAGTTGAACTGGGATGTCAGCTCCTCAATGGTGGAGTGAAACACCGGGGGCTGAATTATCATTTCAGAGTTGTAAACATCTGTGAAACTTACGGCAATTAAGTGGTTAATGGCCCGGCTGCGACGTGCAGGAGCGCACGGCTTAGGAGTTAGATAGGGGAGGGTGAACTTGAACTGGACTGGCATGTGATCTGAAAACACATTGTCACCTATTTCAGGATTAGTAACAGTCACATCACGAGTTAAAGCAAGGTCCAGTGTATGTCTGCGCTCTTGGGTGGGACCGTATACATGCTGATTTAGATTAAATGAGTCCAATAAATCTAAAAAGACCTTAACCAAGGGCTTCTCATGACAGCACACATGCAAATTAAAGTCCCCAATAATGACAACATGATCATATTTTGTTGTGATTTCAGCCAAGAAATCAGAAAACTAATTTATGAAATTCTTAGATTGAGGTGGGCGGTAAACGAGTGCGCATAAAGTCGATGGCGAATGGCCATGTCCAAAGACAGTCAATTCAAAGCTGGAGCAGGAAACTGGGATGGGCAGTTGTTTACAGTCAAAAGTTGATTTGAATATTGTTAATAATCCACCACAATGCCGGCCTGATGGCCATGGGTCGTTAAAATACAGACAGTTCAGTGGTAATAATTCCGTCAAGGCGCTGGTCTCACCCGTCGACATCCAAGATTCTGTGACGAAGAAAATGTTTCTGTTCATTGCCTTGAGATGACTTCTGTCGTTACTTGGCATTATATAAATGAACTGAATTGAATTTAAATTAAAAAAAATCACTGGATGGGGAACACGAAATACCATAATTAAGTTTAAAACCTGACCTTTGAACTAAGTTTACATAATAAGTTAAATTCACATATTTGACAAAGATTTATCTAATATAGGAAGGGTAGCATATTTGCACTTTTAATGTACAGGAATTTCTCCATTTCAACTTCTGCACCTTGTAAAGTACCGTATTTTCCAGACTATAAGTCGCAGTTTTTTTCCTAATTTGCATGCCCTGCAACTTATAGAGCGAAGCAACATATTTATGGCTTCCCCCCATATTTTTAGACCAGTTTTTGGCTCAGATATGACCGTTTTTCATTTTGGCCAAAAATGGTGTAGTACCACTTTCGACCGCTAGGGATGCAGTACCACTTTTGTCCGCTAGGTTCCACCAACCTTTTCCAGCTCATGTGTCTGACAGCAGCCTCCACTTTTTGGACTAACTGTGGCAACCCGGCCTCCTGCTCTCTGGAGCTCTGACACTTCCAGAGAGTCCACCGACCTTTTCCAGCTCATGTGTCCGATGGCA
>JARVGQ010000002.1:26377770-26388966 GCA_031762355.1 Hypsolebias martinsi | reverse complement strand
ATATTGTTTAAGCCCCCCCCCCCCCCCTTCTCATTTCCTCCAAACAGACCTTTTTAAGCCTTTATTGTTTCGTACAACAGTGACAGCTCAAACAGCTCTTAAACGAACTGAAATATCACCCAGATAAACTCCCATAAATTCTGTGTTTCATTTGAAAACAAAATTAGTGTTAGATGAGCTGTTGTACATCGATTGCACACAACAGTGTGCGCTTCCTGTTTATGCTAAAAGCAGCTCTTTTGGCTTTCAGGACATTGATAGAAGAACCTCGGAGGTGTCTTGCTGAGTGTAGCACTGAGACGTTGATAGTGGATCTTGAGGGCCCTGTGAGTTATGGAATCGTGTTAGTTCAAGGGGCATTCCCGAGCGTGTTCAATCGAGTTTCGGTCTTGGTTTCTTGGTCAAATCCTCAAGCTGTTCCTTAACAGGTTTTCAAACAAAGGCACATTTCCTTACGTCGATAAAATGCTCAAAAACAAAGGAGAGGTGTTGCCTTGAAGGGGTCCAATCTGTGAATACTTGGATAAGGTGTCAATATACCTTCTGCATCCCTAACTGTGGGCAATAATTCTTAGTAGAACACTGTTTAGTAAGAAGATATGTTATTGTAGATGGTTTTATTGATGCGGCTGATTGTCATACTTATTCATGAACAATGAATGGAGTTATTCATATGTTTTAAAAACAAGGGTCAACATTTTGTTTCTTATCACCCTTTCAATCCACCCTTTTACTCAGTTGGAAAAGGGTGGATTGCTCTCTTTGGGTCGAGGTTCTGCCTCAAGTGGAGGAATTCAAGTATCTCGGGGTTTTGTTCACGAGTGACAGAAGAATGGAGCATGAGATTAACAGATGGACTGGTGCACCATCTGCAGTATTGTGGACTCCAAGCCAGTCTTTTGTGGTGAAGAGGGAGCTGAGCTGTAAGGTGTAGCAATAAGAAGGGTGTGAGATGGTAGAAGAAGGCTGACACTTTCTCCACTCTCCTCCACTACATTTATTTTATTTATTTAGCTCTCGTTAAAATGGGGCAGCAGCTGGTCAGTGTACTGACCAACAACAACTTAATTAATATATTCACCCCTTAATAATCAGAATCAGTCACTGAAGTAGAATCTGTTAATTACAGGGAGTTTTATACCAGAACACATGAATATTCATATGAATGAAGAGACCAAAGTTGTCTTTGAAGTTTCATTACAAAAATAATCAAACTAAAATCAACAACAATAATAAACAAACAATAATAATGAATCAATCCTGGCTTAATTCTCTTATCTAAGGAAAATTTGACTCTCTGAGCGGGAATTATTTCAGTTTTATACACGCATGAATTTAGACAAAGTTTGGCTCTTTTAATAAATTATGGATTTTTGGTTGAAAGAAGTTATTTAATCTGATCAGATAAAGTCATTTTTTTATCAAGCCAAGAAATGATTGACCAAGTTGCATCAGCTTAAAATGACACAACCGGTGGCATCATGTCACCAGTTTCTGCTCCTCACCTGGTCAGTGTTGAAGGCACCAGGCCACTCGTCTTTCTGGGGTTCTCTGGTGGATCAGACCAGGGACACCATGAGGAGGACTAGCCGGGAACTGCCCAAGGTAGCTGACCATCACTGTGACAGCTTCAGGGATCTGTGAGGGCAACAGCTGATGAGAAGGTACACCCTCCATCGGCACCTATTGCAAGTTTGGCCTTTAAGCCAAGAACGTGAGTCTTGCAGTGAGAAAAGGCTTCATCTTCTGCAGTTATTTACTTCTAACAATTGTAATTGAGCGACATGTTTATCTGCTCAGGAACTGAACGAGTGGACCTTGGCATGACCTCTAGGATCGGGTCCAAAGACGAACCTCTCAGTTTGGGGGTCCAAGGCGAACTGCTTTTCACACAAAGTGATTTTGTGCAAAACAACAGCTCTGAGAAGATTATTTTGACTATTATCAGGTACATTGTGACTTCCCTGCTGAAGAAAACAGCTTCAGCTCAAAGACTGCTCATGACAGGTGTCTCTGAAGGATTAATCACTTGCTGAAAAACAGAACAGAGAAATATGTTATTCACATTGTAATAGTTCACATGATTTCATTCTAATGATTGAAAACAACAATCAAAATTATTCACGTTCACATTTGCTAATCAAATAAAACAAACTTCATTAATGATTTGGCTTTCTTTCTTAGAAACAGACGAAGAATAAGGTAAACATTTGTCAGACTTTAGCTGACTCTGTGTCCAAGGACGAGAAATGTGTGGAAAAACATCAGATGTTATTGAAGTCAGGGGTAACTTTAAAAAAACACGATTCATGGTGAGTCTGAAAGATAAATAAGGGTCAGGGGTCATAGTTAGAGCAGTGCAACTTCATGCTACAAAGGTGAAGCTCTCTGTTTACCGGCCTTTCTACGTTTCTACACTCACCTAGGTCATGAGCTCTGGGTAGTGACCAAAAGCATGAGATTGTGAATACAGGCGATTGAAACGAGTTTCAGGCTGAGAAGTTCAGTCATCTGGGAAAGATTTGAAGTAGGACCGCTGCTCTTCCATATTGAGAGGAGTCAGTTGAGGTGGTTCAGGCATTTGGTAAGGATGCTCCCTGGGCGCCTCCCTAGGAAGGAGCTTCAGGCATGTCCATCTGGGAAGAGACACTGGGGTAGACCCAGGACACGCTGCAGAGACTGTTTCTCGGTTGGCCTGGGAATGCCTTGAAGTCCTCCCAGAAGAGCTGGAAGAGGTGGATGTGGAAAGAAATGTCTGGGCCTCCATGCTCAAGCTGCTGCCCCCCACGACCCATCTTCAGAACAAGTGGAAGACATGTATGTATGTATGTATGTATGTATGTATGTATGTATGTATGTATGTATGTATGTATGTATGTATGTATGTATGTATGGATGGATGGATGGATGTATGTATGTATGGATGGATGGATGTTTTTCATTCAACCTTTATTTATACAGTTTAGTCTCACTGAGTCATGAGGACTCGTTTTCAAAAGTGATCTGTATTGTTTCTTACCAATTTTGCACTTTGTTATTTTCATGAGCTTTCAGTCTTTAAAAGTTGTTCTTGTGCATTTCTAATAATTTTCACTGTAGCATTTGTTTCACACCTGCTATGAGCTTTTGTCTTGATCAGTACTCATCAGCACACCTGGCTGCAATCAGTCATTGCTCACGCTCGTGTTTGTGCATCACTGTCATGTTTTAGGGTAGATTTTCTTTGTCTGATGGTGTTAGGCTTCCCAGCCACTTGTTTCTTGTGTGTGCTTTTTATACAAGTTCACTGTTCGTCATTGGTTTTTGTTCCTTGAGCTCTTTTACATCACTGTGCTGCTGGAATGTTTAACATAGTGGACAATTTTGAGGACTCTGCTCTTTGCCTGTAAGATTTCTTTGCTATTATGTTATTCTTAATGTCATCAACTCTCACAATGCTCTAAATATGTGATAAACCTATGTATTCTAATCATAGTCATCACTTTTTTAATCATCCAATTATCAACCATCTTGCTGCCAGTTCAGAACAGAAGCTGAGGCAACACACTAAACACCTGGTCTGGGATCAGGGAGCACAACATATCTGCCCCCCTGGTCTCTCACATCTCACATTGGTAGGCAAACAATGGGCTTCCTGAAGATTCTGTAAGGTGAGGAGACATACGGCTTAGGCTACTGTTATGCAACCCTCAACTCTCACCATCTGCCGTGGAGGCCCAGGTGTGCAGATCCTGCCAGCCTCCAACTAATACCAACACTACAGGAGCTCTGTCATTCATGGCTTTTAATCTGCCTGCTGTCCCCTCTCTTGTTCCAATTACGAGAGACACAAATAAGCTGTATTCATAATTGTGGAAACCCCTTCCCAATTTGTCTCAGCAGAGCACAGACTGACTGTGAAAGCTTCTTCTGTAGATGTGGGAGGGAAGGTAGTGATTGTTGACAGGAGGGCCCAAAGCACAGAGCAGGCTGGGAGTTATTGGAAAATAAATCATAAATCATCTCACCTCAGTGACAGGGAATAGTCCACGAAGAGCGCATCTCCAGTGTGGCCAGTCTGACTCCATCCGATCACCCGCTTCTGTAACACTCATGCTAATACAGCTCTAACGAGTACAGCGCCAAAGATGGATCATTAAGGAGAGGCATCGGGACAGAGATGAGGAAGGAAAATTTGTGTCCCACTGGTAGGAGTAGGTTGACCTCTCTGTGAGCATCACAAAGTGTCCATCTCACAAAGCCTTTCTGTTCCCATGAGGCGTCTCCGCTTGTTTCTACCCAGAGGTGATTTAGCCAAGCAACTCAGCCTCTTGAAGTATCAGGGGAGAAACACATCCATGCTGGGACTTCAGACATGGCAGTTTACTTCTGCACAGGCATGTGGCGAGAGTTAAAATGCTGCAAAGCTCAGCAAACAGAAGTCGAATGTATCCAGTCAGGTGACCAAGACATTAGTAAATATTGAGTTGGAAGGGTAATCCCAGTAGCATGGTCTGCAGAATTACTTGTAGAAATAGCAGAAGAACCTGCAGATTCAGGGAGACATGGTTTGTTTGATCACCAGTCAAGTGTCAGCGGTGCTTCAGCTGGTAAAAAACACAGGAGAGGCTGAAGCTCTTGTTTGTGCCAAACACATGTCTTCAAAGAGCCTCGCATGCTCCACGGCTCCTTATTTAAATGGGAGGATTCCTTTCAGGTGATAGCAAGCGCCGCTGAATCTCCTGTTGACACGGGACATTTTCCCGGAGAAAACGCATCACTGATGTGTTTTTTCCTGCCCGATGGTGACATGGTGATTAATGACCAACGTTGTGTGACTGTTGAAAAAAGTTCTGCCCATCTAATAAATACATATCGTTGAAGAAAAAGAATACTGAATGAATGCAGAGGAGAGAACATTTTTGATAAAACATTTAAAAGCAATCCTTTATGTCTGGATATAGACTTGGTATTGTTCTTTGGAGTTTCCTTTCTTTAAAGCGCAGACTGTAAATGCTCAGCGTACACCTCCTCTCTGCACATACTTGATCAATTATAATTGCCACGACTCTCACCCAACAGAAAAGTTGAAAGTTAAAAAAAAAAAAGAAAAACTAAGAATGAAATGTATTCCCGCGCACCGTAATATGGTAAATGTTAGCGCCTGCTGCATCGCACTCCATATCACTTCGCCCCATATGAAAAATAGTTTGCTATTTTGGAACCCCCTGGCAGCCATAGTGGATCACCACAGACCCAGAGCTCATTTATCTTTTGTCAGAGATGAAGCCAAACTAACGCCATCTCCTGAAGCTGCTAAAGAATGAGGAGGGACATAGGGAGGGTAAAAATAAACCCGCAGCCCAGGTAGCTACACAAAGAAGTCATTCTACAAGTAATGGGTGGCTTTTGAAAGTAGAACTCTGTAAGAAGCTGTCTCTCATTCAGCTTTAAATTATACTGTAGCATTTAGTGCTCAAGTTTACTCCACTGGTGTCTGAGAGACTGTCAATGTAACAAGAACCTGCAGGGGATGTAATTGTATTGTTAACAGGCAAATGTTGTGGCTAATTAAATGATGATTTTTTTTTTTTTTTTTTTTTAGTTTTGCTTAAAAAGCCTTAACAATTTTGATATATGGCGAGAAGCAAAACTAACTGAGATTCTATGTGACATAATGAAGTGCTGCTCCAGGGCACCTTACTGCAAAATTAATCATGTGAAAGAACACAAACCACTGGTGTTTAACTCTGGTGTATAACACCATTATTGCTCTGTGAATTAAAGCACTTCATGTTCTGCTGATTTATGAAATAAATACTTTGTGTGCTACGATTAAAAGATTGTAATTTGTATTCAGCTAATACAGTACTGCTTCCCCCATGGGCACATTTTACTTAAACTATTTAACAATTGTTCAACAACTGATGTCGATGTTTCTTAACAATGTCTATTTGTACATTTTTAGGCTTTTTATTTTACTTGTAGAAATACTGCTGTACAACAAAACAGTTCAAAAACTGTCACTTAGTCTGTAAAGTTTCCCAAGCATTTGCATTATTCCTTACTGCCAGCTATTAATTAAATCTATTAATATTTTAGTGACATATTGATGAAATAAATCTTGATTTAGATTTGTCTAAAAGCATAAAACAATGTGGGGGGGGGGGGGGACGCACACAATGATGACTAATTTATACATTGTTTTTTGCTGTTTGCCTTATAAAAGCTGCCATTTTACCCATCATGTTAAATTATTAATTATGCTTTTCATGAACTCAGATCCTTTGCCCCCTCTTTGCCTGACAAGGTAAAATATCTTCTTATAAACAAGCTTTAAAGTAAAAAGTAATACGCTGCGAACAACAGACAGATGGTTCTGAAAGAACTCTTTATCTATCAGCCAAATTCTTTTGAAAAAATTACTTTGTTTTGATACAAACTCTTAAAAGCCTTCTACATATCAATATTAATATAGGCTATTATATCACAAGTAAAACAATTATTGTTTTCTTTTTTTTTTGTCTGTTGTGCCTCTAACAATATATACTGGTAACAGTTCCCTTATCTACAAGAAAATAAATCGTTATTGATGTATGAAGTTGGTACTAACAATATAAGCTTGTACATTTATTATATTAATTTGATAAATACTTGTTTTGTTTTGTTTTTTGTCTACACTTTATTTGATCAACCATAATTGTCCAAAATGATAGTTGATTAGTTGTTTTCAGCTTCTGATTCTAAAAGTGTTAAGCCACTTCTGCTCTGATGAAAGGCTCAGATGAACACCATCTATACTTTTAAAAGACAATCCATCTGCCATAAATGAAGCTGTCACTTGAAGCTTGTAAAATAATTTTAGCACTTTGCCACGCAAAGTGTTATAACTCAAATCATCAATTTATGTTATTTATTGTGTGTAATTTTCACAGGTTTAGGCTGATACTGGACTCAAAAGGGCTGATGATCCAATCATACAACTGAGGTTATCCTATTTACTTCAAAAGGGCACCCTTAATATAAACTGCACATACATTTAATACATGATGTATACTCTTGACATACTCAAAGAAACATTTGTAATGCCTTATCTAAATCACACAGTTCAGAAAAGCCTAAATATTATTGGGTGCTCAAATACAGGAACACCTAAAAAAAAAAATCAGAATATTGTGAACTTTTTTTTTTTTTTGTCAATCACTTCAGAATATAAAACTCATAGTTCATTACACATAGCGTGAAATGTATTATGCTTTTACTTTGTATAATTTTGATGATTATGGCTTACAGATAATGAAAAAAAACAAACTTCAGTGTCTCAGAAAATTAGAATATTGTGATGAAGTTCCATAGTGGAAACTCGTGCACACTACACACAGACGAGGGCTGGGCAGAGGAGAACAAGAACTGGACTGTTGCTCAGTGATCCAATGTCCTCCTTTCAGATGAAAGTACATTTTGCATGTCATTTGGAAATTAAGCTCCTGGAGCCCAGAGGAAGAGTGAAGACGCCCATAATTCTTGCATTAAGTCCAGTGTGAAGTTTCCACGGTATGATGGTTTGAGTCCATGTCCTCTGCTGGTGTTGGTCCACTGTTTTCTGAAGCCAGACACTTCTCTGGTTCAGGAGGGGCTTGACTTGAGGGATGAGACATTTGTAGCCCATGTCTAGGATTCGTCTGTGCGTAGTGTGCATGAGTTTCCAATATGGAAATTTATCACAACATTTTAATTTTTTTGAGACACTGAGTTTTGCTTTTTTCATTATTTGTAAGTCATAATCATCAACATTACAATAAATAAATAAAGGCTTGAAATATTTCACTCTATTTGTAATTAATATATACCATACATGCATTTCACTTTTTGAAGCGACTGACAAACTATATCAAACTGTTTTAACAATATTCTAATTTTTTTATGTATCTGTAGTGTATGATGCTAAAACGTGTTTTTTTTAGCCATTTGTATCAACATTAATGACTGGCATCATGAGGTAGCAGTACTTTATGTATGCTCTCAAAACATTTAAAAAATTATTTGCAATCTTTATGCAATAGTTTTGGTTGAAGCCTTCACATTTTGAGGTAAAACTTTATCAGAGGCTCTGATTTTTTTTTTCCAACTTGTGATTGGAAAGGGAGCACAAAGAGCACCACCCTAACAAACGAATCGATTGAGTGATACTCTTGCAGAGTATACATACAGTAGTTGAATGAAACAGCTGATGCAATATTGCATTAGTGCTTCAGCGTGCCTATCTTATCTGATGAAATCTGTAAGAAATGTTGCCATGTGCTTTAGTTGTTTGGACAACAATGGCAAATGAAGATTAATGTGCATTAAAACATAATGAAACTAGTATTTAAATTACTATCGTTGTGATGGTTTTGTGTGATCGTTGCAAAAGCTCCAAGAATTGTTTGTGGTATTTAACACTCACTGCATCTATACAGGCCTCATGAAGCGTTATACTCTCTTCTTCTTCTTCTTTTAGTTCTTTGTGATTGAACACATCTGTGGCTCAATAAACTGGGCCCATGGTTTGGCATCTTTCTGTGACAAGGAAATGAAAGATCAGTCTGTTTCTCCTCAGAATGAACCATCTGTGGGTCCTGATGCTGAGCTGCTTTGCAGGCAGCATGACAGTCCTCAGGTATATCTCCCAGCATGGGGCGGGCTGATAGTGTTGTGTGCTGGCGTGATACGCTGCTTGGTTGCTGTTCCAGATGAATGACCCTGATGTATCTGACCCCTCGTCTGCCTCTGTCCCCATCTCCTGTCTGTGTCCCTCCAAGAGAATCCATTGCAGAGCCAAGCAGGCAAAAGCGCCCACAACCGGCACGCAGTCAGTGGCCTTGTCATTGGGGAAGAAGACACCATGACTTCGAAAGGCCAAACAGTGATTGTCTTTCCATGCCTGACGTGGTCTGATGATGGCTCATCCCCAGCGCCAAGATGAGAATCTGATGAAGTGTCAGGAAATAAACTGCTTTAAATGAGAAATCAACAGATAAAAGCTGCATACGGGAAGCATAATAATAGACACAGTGGGATTCTTGCACAGCCCTTCCAGGTGGTAACACAATGTGATGACTTCTCTGTGTCTCCCTTAAATGCACAATAAAATACTACATGACACCAACAATATATCCAGATAGCAGCCTCCTCACTTAGATAAAACTCTGCATTTTTTCCACCGCACTGTCTTATTAATTATAAAACTGCTGAAACAGACTCTGTGCATTGTGTTGCACTGCATGCAATTCTTTTTCACAGTTAATGGTTTTCTCACATTTGCAAGACTTGGAAGCCGTTTGACTTTGATCTCAATGCGACTGTTTAATCAGTTTCCAAAAAAGATGTCTTCATTGTTGTAGGCTTCTGCCAGGCAGCACAGGGAGACCTATGCTAAGTTTATCTTCAGCAAATGTATCAGCAGTGCTTTAATATTTTTTGCTCTATAATGGTCTTTTTTCCCTTTGCACTGGACCCATTTGGCTTTCTCTTGCTGCTGGGCATGGCTTCTTAATAGAATCGGAATTCCAATTTGACTCTCCCGCTTAGCAGCTTTAATTTGAAGACAGGCTGTCCACAAGTGGAAGGCACTAATTTTAGTGCAGCACCATTTCCCCCTCCACCCTCCAGTATTATCAGGTCTGTAAAACAAATACCTGATAAGACCAGTATTTATTTATTTATTTATTTTGAAGTCCAAATACAATAATGTTTTGTATGTTATTTACATTATTCACTAAGTGTTCTGTATTACCTTGTGATATTCAACACATCTTTGGGTAGGTTCATTTATTCACTCCCATGACCCCCTCCTGAGTGGTCAAAGTACAGGGTCAGCAACAGAGAGACGGGGCCAGAAGTGATGAAGATTCACCCAAGGACGTTTCAAAACGATGGATGTGTGCTGTCAAAGGGGCCTGAACTCAGACCTTCTGCATGAAGGACAGTCTCGACCACAAACATCTCACTGCTTTGTGTCTCTCCTTGCTGAATACATTGGGGCAAACAAGACCTACAGGCGATCTAAGATCCAGGCTGTAGCACCACACACATCAATTAGCTTCATGGCAAAAGAGTGGTAATTAAGTGTATAATTACTAAAAATAATGAAGGGAAATAAAGTTGCTTACCAGAGCACTAACAAACATGCACTTTTGGGAAGCTCTTCAGCGATGATTTCGTTTTGCCCTGGACATGATTGGATCTTGATGGCTGGCAAAAAAGGAATTAAAAATATTTGTCATAAAACAGCATTGAAAAAGGTATATTTAAATATACTACCCCAGCTGATCACATGTGTATAACATACCATATCATACCACTTTATTTATTGAGCACTTAAAACATCAACAAGGCCAAGAAAAGTGCATGGTCACAATAATTTGTACATTTTCAGTTGAATTGTTAAATGCAAATGTTTACCTGCTTGAATATTACGACAATAATATGAGATGAGATAAATCAACATTTTTCACACTCTTCCTCTTCTCTCAGTGGCTTTTTCTGAGTATCTTGATCACTTTCAACTAAATCTTGTGTGGGTATCAAAGGCACTGAGAGTACGAACCAAACTGCCAGTTGGCAGCTACAGTATGTTGTAGACCTGTTGTACAATCTTATATTAAAATAGGAATAAAGAGACTGTTCCGCTCAGTTAGATTAGCAAAGAACCTGAAAACAGAAAAAACAAGTTTGAACTCTATAGGTAAGTACAATGTTTTCAATGTTTATTCCTGTGGACTATGATGTTTGCAGGTGACGTGATCTGTGGTGAGAACAGGGAACAGGTGGAAGAGAACTTAGAGAGGTGGAGGTATTGAAGTATACAGGTAGTCCTCGGGTTACGACGGTCTCGTCTTACGACGTTTTGAGGTTACAACACATCTCCCTTATTCACGTTACGCGGTTACGTCGGTTTTTACGTCAGTTTTACAACGGTTTTACAACGGTTTTACAACGGTTTTACAACGGTTTTGCGACGTTAAATGTCGTAACGCGGCGGCGCAGCGGCGGAAGAATACAGTTACACGGTGCAGCGGCGGAGGAATACAGTAATGTACAGAGGAGGACGGCATCACTAGCATCCCAGTAGGCCATTAGCCCTTCATTAGCCCTTCAATATGGCGCCCAAAACGCAAGGAGGACTCTTCTGATGGCAGTGCATCGAGGAAAAGGAAGGCCATCACCATGGACTTA
>JARVGQ010000002.1:26365197-26377670 GCA_031762355.1 Hypsolebias martinsi | reverse complement strand
TACAAACTAAGGATGATGGCAACAGTAACAGTACAGCAATAGATTACAAACTAAGGAATGATGATAACAGCAACAATGCAGCAATAGATTTTCCTTGGACAATCAACAACAGGCAATCATAAGAGAGAAACACAGTTTTTTTGTTTTTAACAAGTTAAAGCAAGATGTCAAAAGTTGTTAAAACAGACAGATTAATAAAAATGCATGTTGTGTTTGTACACTTCTCACGGCATGGTTATTAAATGTCAGTAACTATCGAAGAACGCCTTGTGTCCGTTTTCTGCCTGGAGGGAGTTACAGAAACACTGACTATTTACACCAAGAAATTAGCATATCATGGTATAAATGATTTTTCCAGGCAAGTATTTTTTTTTTTTTTTTAACCAGTATTATTGTGATTGATATCATATGGCCCAGCCCTACTTAGCTCCCAGTGCTGACAGTGGTTCTTGGCTCAAACAACGCAGTGGCCATTTGCGTCAGCGGGGGACCTCCCTCAGAAAATTTAGAATAAAGTAGATGCCATTTCCTGCATACTGGTGTATTTTTAATGGGTTGTTAAACATCCATGTTTATCTACACAAGTAAGCACTGGATTCAATGACTTTTTAAGAGCACACTACGAAAAGTAGCCTGACCAACAGCTCTCCTTGTATGAATAGAGCACGCTCTGCTTCTCTCACACATCCTAACACCCCCCACCCCCAGCTCTTGCAGGTAAGGGGCATTTCACTACAGCACAAATTGAGGTCGCCAATTGGTCAGACCCTACTGAAGTGATTGACAGGTGGCGTCAAGGAGCCGACTCGTGCAAAAGAAAAAACAGATTTTACTGGTCCGTTTAAGTGTCATCATTTATTCCAAATTTATTCAATATTTTGGCAAATCTAAGGTTTGAGAACTGAGTTTTCTTACAAAATCATAACAATGGTTTCTTATTTTTTTTCAAGGGTGCTGAGTTAAAGTTTAGGGATAGTTGAGCACCCCCAAAAAGAGGCTAAAATCATCACTGAGACCAGCTATGTTGTATGGTCTGGAGACAGTGGCACTGACAAAAAGACAAGAGAAACAACTGGAAGTGGCAGAAATGAAGATGTTGAGGTTCTCCTTAGGAGTGACAAGGATGGATAAGATTAAGAATGAGATCATCAGAGGTACAGCAAAGACTGAACAACTGTGAGATAAAGTTTGAGAGGCCAGACTAAGATGGTTTGGACATGTTCAGAGGAGGGACAGTGGGTATATTGGTTAAAGGATGTTAGAAATGCAGCTGCAAGGAAAAGGACAAAGAGGAGATATTGTATATGGAGGGCAACAAGATGGTGCAGTTGGAAGAGCTTCCACCTCTCAGTAAGCAGGTCGCCCTGGTTCATTTCCCATCCGGGGTCATTCTGGGTGGAGTTTGCATGTTCTCTCTGTTCATGCGTGGATTTTCTCCGGGTACTGTACTCTGGTTTCCTCCCACAGACCAAAAGCATGCATTTTAGGCTGATTGGTAACTAAATAATCCATAGGTGTGAGTGAGCATATGAATGTTTGTTTGTCTCGTTTGTCTGTATGTGTCCCTGTGATGGACTGGAGACATGTTCAGGCTGTCCCCTGCCTCTCACACCGTGACTGTTGTATGGGCACCAGTGACTCCTGCAACCTGAAATTGAAGAAACGGGACAATAGAGATAATGGATGGATGGATGGATGGATGGATGGGTTCGTTTCCACCTCAAAATTGCATTCATGCTCACACACGTGCATGAGCTGATGCTCACATATTGAAGCAGCACAAGGAAATTTAAATTTCGGTTTTACAAATTTGTGGATTGTACTGGTGAATAGTGGAATAATATGCAATGTGTTCTTTATTCTGACTTAGTCCCAGAAACAAAAGAAGCACTTTAGCTTTATGCACATCTATGCATGTTGTATGTAATTTATGTCTCATCGCCACAGCTTTGTCATTTTATTAAAAAAAAAAAACAAACAAACAAAAAAAAAACCGTGGAGCAAACTCAAAAATCCCCGCCGCTGCTTATAAAGGTGGGGATGCAGCTGCTCCACTTGCACCACAGATCAGACACCTGTGATGATACAGAGCATGGATACTTAGCATTGTTAAGCAGCCAAGCAGTCTTTTGCAACACTGACATTGTGATAACAATAAACTGAAGCCATTTCATGCAGACGTGGTTTACACATTTAATCAAGTCAATATGGTCTTGTGAGTGCACCATAAGTTGTGAATATTAAAAAAGCAGCAGCTCAATGTGTGCAGTTTGGCTGGGTAAATAGAGGGAGAGATGGATGCCCATCCTGCTGGCACTCAGACCCAGCTGGGTTATGGTGAGGCAGTAGCTGCCTAATGAGCCTCTGTTACCCTAGGGAGCTCACCCCACTCCTCCCCAGGGGCCCCCAATATGGGAATAAAGGACTACACACACTCCTTCACTATCACATGTGTTGCTTTTCAGATGCACAGCGAAAGGGAACTTATGAATATACAGCTTTACAGTTAGCAGTGCACTTACAATGTCTTAATCAACAGAAGTCCCATTGATGTGAAATACTTGCACTCAAGCTAACTACAATCAAATCATGGTGATTGTATAAAAAAATGACTACGTTGATTCTGTTTAAAGCTTAAGAACACTTTATCTTGAGGAGTTGAAAGTCATGGCTTGTCTGTAAAGTATGTAAAACCACTATTTACCAACATTTCTTTGTTGAGTCAAACCAATAGTTCAACCTGGGCAGATAAATTTTCCCCAGACAGTTATAAATTCCAGTAAAAGGCTCATGCCCAAGTGAGCACGAGTGAGCGATTCCGTTAAGGAGGGTGGAGGGCAGAACTCCAGTGGGCCGCTTCCATTATCGCTTGCTCCCCAGTGCCTAATGGTCAAGGCCTGTTTCCACTGGGTAAATGTTTACCCTTCAATAAGAAAAGAATCTCACCACAAACAGGAATACAGAGGCCAACATAGGCAGGAAAATAATGAGCTACTATCAGCATCCCTGCTTCCCTACCTCGGACGCAGCCAACGCTCATTAAAAGCCTGGGGGATGTGCAGGAGAGTTGAATACACTCAGTCAAGTGGTTCTCCACTCTTGAGCTGAGAAACCTGGCTGCATACTGTATTCAAAAAAGAGAGAAAGAATCAACAGTGAAAATATTTGAACAATCTATTCAAACACCTTGTGGATTGTACTGAAGGCAAGCAGCCAGAGAGCAGTTGTTGAGAATGGGCGATGAAGATATGGCAAAGAGTTGCAGGCAGTTCAGTGGATTTTTTTTTGTCATGGGCTGCCAAAATGGCTTTGATTTACTGAGGGACCTATTGATAATTAATTGTATCATCTGTTTCCTCCTCCATGTGAGCCAAGAAACGCAAACCCCAACTCTTCATCAGAGGCCTGGGCACAATTCATCCCATCAGAGAGGGCGAATTGGACTGAAGTTGGCTGTGCAAGCTGTCAGCAGATGGTAGCTAAAACTAAACACCTTTCACTCTCAGCTCCAAAGAGTACACAGAATTGTGAGTCCAAACATTTGCCAAGATACAATGAAAATAATTATTAGTGTATGAGTTAATAAGTCGGTAGACACAGGGATTTCGCTTTATTGCTCCGCCCATTAAACTGTGGTGCTTGAGACTGGAAACACTCGTCCTTATTTCATTATTCTTTAAGTCAAGCCCAGTAAATTTAACATTTAATCAGTCTTTAATGTTTCCTGTCTGACACACACAAATAGAGATCTCCCATACATCTAAGAAGTGGGCACCATCTACAGCATAGCCACAGTCCATGCCCGTATATGGAACATACTTTTAGCTCAATAATTCATAATCTTGGAGGGATGCTGAATAATTGAAATGAACTTGGAGGCCTTTCAGCTCAGCAGAGCTTTGCATGTAGCTGATGGATCTGTGGGATTCAATGCACATTACAGGGGTGAGGGGAAATATAGTGCTAAGCTGTGTTTCTGTTTTTGCTGCACATTTATTGATCAATAATTCAGCTGAGCCCTCTGCCTGTGACCTACAGTTCTGAGAACAAGTCCCAGTCTTAAGCCAATATAAGAAAGATCAGTGACAGATTTTCTCTTATTGTGCTTTGTTTTGCCAGCGTGCACTCGTAAAACTTGCTGAGTTCTCTCTGAAAAGCTGCCACGGTTTTCAGCAGTGGTGACCACCGCTTCAAATATTACCCTAATTGTCTTTCATCTTCTTCAGCAAGGCTATACCACAAGGCAGCTATTGAAATGAGCAGTGCTGCGACTTTAGGCAACTTTGTTCTGTTTCCTTGTTCTCTGCTTTCTGGGGAAGAGGTGAAAGGAAGAAGGGGGAGTATAAAAGGATAGAGCTGGGAGGGTCCCCCAATCGAGTGAGGCTTTATCACAGAGGCCTTCTCATGAGTGCCGGATCTTTTAATCAAAAAGATTATTTCACAGAGAGCCCCGGCCCTGAAGCCAACATGACTGGGAGTGTCTAATTAAGACAAAAAAAGAACACTGTGCTTATGCAAACTCCCTCAGAAGAAAAAAAAAAAAATCACTGCATTTACAATAGCCATACATTGCCCAAGATGGCAGCTGTTTTATTAGTTTGATTTTTATTTTTTGCTTTTTTGCATCCCAATGGATTAGCTAGCTTGGCTATTCCACCATGTTGAGCACAACCCCAAGCCTTCTATGAACAATGAATATTACATTAAAGCCTTGGTTAAATGAAGATGAGTAAAAACTGGAAATCCAGAAAATGAACAACTTGTTACCAGAACTGGCCTTTCTCCAGTTTGATCATCCATATTCAAAGATACAGTCATTTCTTTTTGTTTACACATTAGGATTTAGTGATAATATTGGTGTATACCAGGGTATCCCTGAACACTGTAACAAAACTGCTTTGAATACTATCCTTAAAAACTAATCTATGAATGTAATCACAGCTGTGCACAAGAAACTTAAAGCATAGTTACAAATACGAGAATAATTTTTCTTCTGCTGTTTTCTTGTTGTTTAGCGAAATCTACAGTTTGGGAAGGGAAACGCAGGAAATGGTGTGAATTTCAAGGGTTAAACAGCAGCTGGCAGCCCAACCTGCACACTCCATTATCGTGCATCCTGTTATTTCATAAGCTGATAAAATTACTTTAAAGGATTTTTTTTAAATGACTGAAATCTATCAAAATTTGTTGCTGCTTTTATTACGCTTGCTACCAACAAACAGTTCCGTACAAGAGGTCATCAAAGACTGAGGAGAAAAAGGACTGCAAGACAAACACCCCAAAATAAGTTAGCCTGTGGCCACACCATGGAAGAGTGAAGCAGAGTTAATGGATATTGTTGAGATCCACAAAGATGGTGAACACATAACAGGAACTGTTTTCCTCTGTGTGTGTTACAACTCACAATTTTAACCACAGTCATGAACATGTATCAGCATGTTATCAGAATGGAAGTTCTTCAATGTAACAAACCTTGTGATAAAGTAAGAAAAAACAAAAGTCTGTATTTAATGAAATTCAACTCCGCTGTGCAGCCTTTTCACCACTGAAGACTTAAGAAACACAAGATGTTCCCAAAACCCAAACATTAAGAATTGCTGCTGTCCCAAAATCACTCCAAATGTAATCAACTTCATAGCATTTCATGCTAGCTGCTTTTCAAACCTTAAAACTAACATCAGTTTTGCATGACACTATTTCTCAGTCAGAAATATTTTAGTACTCTGTGAAAATAACTAGAAATCTATGCAAATCACAATGTACAAAAATGTTACAGCACTACGATGCAAAATCAAGTACTGTAGGTAAAAAGTGTTTGAGATTTTTGACACTGGGTGGTTTTAAGATGGCAGCAACCCATTTTAGTCTTAGCCCCACTCAGACCAGCTCATCATTTAGTGCAGAATTAATTCCACCTTTATTTATATAGGTTAGTCTCATTGAGTCACGGGAACTCATTTTCAAGAGAGTGATCATTTGATATTTTAGACAGATAACATATGAAGTACAGACAACAACAAAAATCAAATAAAAGCAGTTGTAAAAATTAATTATAAACATCAATATAAATCAAGTTACCGTACAGTAAAACAAGGTAAAATACTAAAAACAAGAACATATTTGCATTAAATTTCCCTGTTGACTTTATCAAATGTTTAAAATGTCTTAAAGAAATCAAAGTGGGCAGTTTCAGATCATTTTGCAAGGTATTCCAGGTTACATGAGCAGATAACGAAAAGGCCTTTTTGCCGAGTTCGGTTTGCACTGAGGGGACGCTGCCAGTAATGAAAGTCTGAGAGCGCACGCTGTAACTGCACTGACAACAAGACATGTGGGAGGAGATATAAGAAGGCAGCAAACCAGTTTGATTTATAGATGAAGATGTACCGGTGTGAGAGCCTACGTGTAGATAATGGTGACCAGAGTGCAGTGTTGGGTATGGTAGTACCCGTTATGAACCTTAGTGCACCATGGTAGATGTCTCCAACATCTGCAAGTAGGAGCATTCATCTAAATTAGGTGGTCACCAACACGGTGCCCGCAGGCGCCTGGTCTCCTGCAGGGACCTCTTGATTTGCCCGCGGGACTTGTTCTAAAAATAGCACTCATCAGCAAGGAGCACCACATACAAATTGTCAATAATTACATTTTTAAATTTAAGAAATAACATTTGCAAGGACGTACATTTGAAATGAAAATGATTAATAAAAAATAAAACAAAATATTTTTATGTATACGGTTTAGCAATCTTGTCTGGGGTCAAAGTTCAAAATCATGCATAGACCACTCCCATCTCTTCAGCAGCGCAACTACAAGCTTTTTTTTTTTTTACCTTACAGAGGGGAAAATGGCAGAAAAATGTAAGAAAACACATTTGCACAGTGACTGGGAGGAAAAGGTCTTTCACAGTGTTGAAAGCCAAGTGTGTCTGTGTCTCATTAGTGGCTGTGGCCGCAGCAAATCACAACATGGAGTGACACTTCATCAGCTAACATGCTAGCTTCAATGCTAACCCTCACAACAGACATAAGGCATGCTTTGAGCAAATGGTAAACTTCTTTATGGGGAATTTTCAGGTGTGAACCTCTTGAAAGAAGCAATGATGAAATATATGAATAGTAATTTCTTCAAAAAGGGTAAAAGATGTGATGATTAGTAAAAAAAAAAATGCAGATCAGAGGATCAATACTAATGTCACATGATTCATTTAAAAATGTCACTTTGTTTATTATATGACATTCCTGATGTAAGAGTTCTGGAATGTTACAAACACAACAGTTAGTGCAACACTATCACAGACATTTACACCTCCAGATGCAGGAAGAAGGCCACCTGCATCATGAAGGACCCCACTCACCCAGTACACACACTTTTGCCCCACTCCCCTCAGGAAGGAGGTTAAGGAGCATCAAGTGTAGAACCACTAGACTGAGGAACAGCTTCTACCCTGAAGCTGTTAGACTCATGAAGCTCTAACCAGAATATATACCACATATGGTGTGAATGACAAATAAAAAAAATGAATCCTTTAATCCTTGAATTTGATGTTTAAAAAGACTGTTTAGTTGTGGCGGTCACCATGGTGTTGACTCCAAAAGTAAAGGTTGTAAATGTAAATCCACTGATTACTTTTGAAAAAAAGTCATTGATGATATTAAAGAGATGGTCACTCTGAGACCTTGTTTTGCTCTTTATTTAAAATGGAATAAAGAATGTTTGAATGCACAAAATGAATAATTTTGGCATGTATCATTGTATTTCTTAGTGCATATCTACCGTTTCTTTTTATATTTTATATTTTTGCTATTTTTGGGTAAAACTGGGACCCTGTGTACATAATTACATTCCATCTCATGTACCACATGTGATGGAAATTACAATAAAATTGACTTGAACTTGAATTTGAAAAATAAAGCTTTTTTCGCTGTTGTTGTTTTCATACCGAAAACAAGCATTTCTGTTAAGGATCCATCCATCATCCTTACATGCTTCTTCTTTTTCAGGTCACAGGGGTCACTTGTGTCCATGTTGAGCACTCACTGAGAGGCAGGAGACACCCTGGATAGGCTACAAAGCCATCACAGGGATACATGGAGGCAAACAACCATTCACACACTCTTTAACACTTAGGAACCATTTTAAAATTATCAGTTAGCCTAGCATGCATGTTTTTGGTCTGTGGGAGGAAACCAGAGTACCTGAAAGCAAATGCATGCATGCACTGAGAGAACATAAAAACTCCACCCAGAAAGGTCCCTGGCTGGGATTCTATCTAGCAATTTTCTTGTTGAAAGCAAACAACTCTACCAACTGTGCCACCATGTTGCCTTCTTAAAGATTCTTGTGGGGGAAAAAAGGATCTCAAATCCAGAAATAATTTGTAGTGTCAGCCATTATAGATAAAAGGACTCCCAAAGTCTTGGGGTGTTGTGACCACAGACAGCTGTTCCAAAGCAGTCCAGTTAGTTAAAAGGCAGTTTTGACAACTTACATAAAATTTGACATTTCTAATATAAAAGTGGCACTTTTTGCCCCACTCCCCTCAGGTAGAAGGTTGCGGAGCATTAACTGCAGGACCACTGAACTGAGGAACAGCTTCTACACTGAGGCTGTTAGACTCATAAATCCCTAATAAGGATTATAACTATGAGAGAAAAAAAAAATCGCTGTAATGCCACGTTGATTCTTGATATGTACTGCTGATTATCCATGCTGCTGATCTCATGCTGCTGATATATTTCATGCAGTTGTATTCATTCGTACTCATCTACTCACACAACCTCATGTTTGTTGTTTGGCATATTACTTTGCACGAAGTGTTTAGCTTATTTCTTAGTTTATATCTTCCTTAGTAGTGTTTCTTTTTACAGTTTATATTTTTGCCATTTTTGGATGTAACTGGGATATGTACACAATTTCCTTCCACCTTGTGTACCACATGCGATGCGAAAGACAATAAAGAATCTTGAACTAGAAATTAACAGAAAGTTTATTTTTACTTTGGACACTTTCAGCTCTACTTACCATCAGTCGATTGTATCGTCTTTACTTGGTCCAATTCTACCTGACTCCCTGGATATTTGGTTTTTAGATGAGTCATAATGAAGTGAATATCAGAACAAATGAGACCTACACACAGTTTGTGTCCTAACATGTGGGACAGAAGCCTAAAAATATAATTTTACTGCTCTTCATCTGCAGATGGATGCCTTCACTCAGTTTAACCCACAGACATTCTGACAGCTGTTTAAAACAAAGACAGCATTTCCTTTTCTAGATTTAATTGGCGACCAGGCCAATACACAGAATTGACACAGCTTTTATTCACACTGTCTTCAAAGTATCCCTTCAGTAACTTCACAATGTATTTGAAAAACTCAAAAAGACTTCAACCTAATTGACAGATTACTGACATGGGGCAGCAGCTGTAAGTGTTGGGCATTTCAAATTTATTGTGACTATAACAGTAAGAATTTTTTGTTTCATTTTTGTTTTGTGAAATAATTAGGTTTTGTAAGGATAGCATCATTTAGTGGAACTTCCTTGTCTGTGTGCCCTTGTATGTCTCATTATTCTTGATTATTGGTTCCCAGCTGTTTGTAATCATGTCCTGTCCTGTCTGTGTATATAAGTCTGTCTGTGAGTCTTGTTCTTTGTCGCGTCGTCGTTGGGTACTATCCTGTTCTGTCCTGCCAGCCTGACCTGATCCTTGTTCCCTGTTTTTGTAAGTTACTGCCACATCAGCCTTTTGATTTATTATTATTAAAACATGTTTATTTTTGTAAATCCTCCTCCAGTCTTGACTCTTACCTGCAAAATTAGGTTCACTCCTGCCCTGCCCTGTCAGAAACCCTGACAGTTCGACGCGATCAACCATGAAACCAGCAGGTGAGAAAATTTTGTCTGGACTCTCTATTGGGGATTATTCTCAACTCTGTGACACCATCCAGAGGTACATGAACTTGGCCCTCCAGAGGTACAAACAAAATGCTGAGGTCCTCGCTCCTGGTCTGCTCATTGAGGCTCTCCCTACTGCCCCGCCTGCCGAGGTCCTTGCTCCTGGATACACACCTCAGCCTGGGGGTCCTGAGCCTGCTGAGGGTCCTTGCCTCAACCTGAGGTCCTCGCATCCAGCCCACCTGAGATCTTCATTATTGTCCCGACCGTCAAACATCCTTAGTCAACCGCAGAAGATCTCGGTCCAACTGAGGTCTTCGCTCCCGGCCCGCCTGAGACATTCATCCCCAGCCCACCTGAGACCCTTGTCCCCGACCTGCCTGAACGGCCTCCCAGCCACCTGTCTGACCTGTCTCTGTCTGTATGGCCTATTAGATGACCCATCGACCGTCTGCCTGACCGGCCTCGGCCTGATGGACGGCCTCCCGGCCACTTGCCCAACCTGCTCCAGCCTGATGATGGCCCCCCGGCCGCCTGCCGGAACGATGACATTGCTTGGGACAGACATTTTTTGTGATTCCCCTGTTTGAGTTTAGTTAGTTTCCAGGTGTTTTAGTGGGCCTTCCTTATCTGTGCACCCTAGTGTGTCTCCTTATTCTTGATTATTGGTTCCCAGCTGTTTGTAATCATGTCCTGTCCTGTCTGTGTACATAAGTCTGTCTGTGAGTCTTGTTCTTTGTTGCGTCGTCATTGGGTATTTTCTGCCAGCCTGATCTGATCCTTGTTCCCTGTTTTTGTAAGTTGCTGCTACATCAGCTTTTTGATTTATTATTAAAAATATTTTTGTAAATCCTCCAGTCTTGACTCTTACCTGCAAAATTGGGTTCACTCCTGCCCTGCCCTGTCAAAAACGCTGACAGGTTTGAACTGGTCACTGGTTCAACTTATTTTGATAGTTATTTAAAAGTCTGCATCAAAGTTAAATTATATTGGAGAATTTAAACACTTTTTATTGATTATACAAATGGCTTGTGCAGAAAAAAGTACTCTTTTCCAAATTTTTAAATAAAGGCAAAACAAAGTAATTATTGGATTTAATTTTGAATTTATATTCCATTTTTTTCTAAGCATGATGCCTTTTTCAAACTCTGCATGTTTGTGTTTGTACTCTCATAGGATATCCTAAATTTGTAACATGTTGAGTTGTCAGATTTCCTCACTCAGTACCTGCAGTATTCAGTAGCACAGATCTGACGTTTTCTTGTGCAATTTGATTTTTTTCCCTTTGTCAGCACAAGAGCCTAACAGAGATGCATAAAAATACATATAAAGTTCATTTATATCCACAACCTCAGGCAGTGCTTTTGTCAACAAAAAGGAACAACAGGTGTGTGTGTGTTCATGTCCCAAAAGAGCCGTGGTCCTCAAAGAGCTCATATTTAAAAGGTCAAAAGGTCCAAGTTCCTCGTGCCAGCCTGCACCATGGTTAGACATTAAATCACAGAATACAAAAGAATGCCAGGACCCAGAGCTCAGCAGGCTGCTCATTTTTGACCTGGAGGATAAACAACGGGTCCACAGCATCACTTGGGCACTTTTTTTTTGCACAGTATCCACCCTCATCGAAATGTGGACTAAATGGGTCATAGCACAAGACGTCCTTTGCGAGTTCCTTTGAGTACCAGAACTAATGGAGAACCCGGAAAAGATGAAGCTCCTTGCTATGGCACTGGAGAAGCAATGGGTGCTGAATAGGATCTGCAAGTCCGCTGACCTCCAGCCCACATTCTCAGCACTACCAGTGTGTGCTGCGCTGCCTCCAGAGAGTCCAGTTCAGCTGAGGAAGCAGCAGAACCTGGACGACAGGCCACCTCATTGTCTCCCAGTGGGAGTCAATTTCAAAGAACCACCTGCTTCCTGCGAGAGTCCAGGAGGACGTCTCTTGGTCCTTCTCTCCATCTCCAGAGGGCCCTATGCTCATTGCAGTCCCTGTGGTGGCTCCCACCACAGTCCCCATAGTATCTACAGCCATTGCAACCCAAGTGTCGTGTGAGGGTCCTACTCACATGTCTGCTCCAGAGATCCTCATGTCTGTTCCAGAGGTTCTCATGTCTGCTCCTCCTGTGGTTCCTATGCCTCCTGCAGCCCCTGCACTCTCAACTCCAGCTGCAGCCCCTGCACTTTCGATGCCAGTTACAGCTTTTGTGATTTCCTCACCAGCTGTGGCCTTCATGGTCCCTTTGCCTGCTGCAGGTCCTTTGGCCTCTACTGTGGTCCCTGCACTGGCAGCTATGGCTTCATCAGTGGCGTCTTCTTCTGGTTTCCCACCTGAGCTCTGGTCGGGTGATGGACAGTCTACTGGCCACCCACCTGAGCTCCTGCCTGATGATGAATGGTCGCTTGGCCGCCCACCAGAACTCCTGCCTGATGATGGAAGGTCTCTCGGTCATCCGCCAGAGTCCCTATCCAGTGCTGGATGGTCCCTTGGCCATCCACTTGTGTCAGGGTTTCAGGCAGGCCAAGGCAGGAGAAGAACCCAGTTGTGCAGGCAAGAGTCCAGACTCCAGGATTATAAA
>JARVGQ010000002.1:26265694-26276190 GCA_031762355.1 Hypsolebias martinsi | reverse complement strand
CAAGCACTCCTACACAAAAATCATAATCTAAAAAAACAGCACTCAGAGATATACTGCCTATTAAGTCGGGAATAAATATGCTCAAAAAATACACTGAGCCACCCTTCTTTTTGCTATTAGTGCTCTCCTCCCTTCCATCTCTCTGTTTTTCCCACTCTCTGTTTTCCATCCCGTTCAGTTTTGCCGTCTCACTCCCTCCCCATCTCTCACGCATTCTGACACAGTTGCACACATCCCCACCCTCCTATCCTGGCACACATTACAGCACTGTGCACATCATGCTCCGTGCTTTCAACACAGACTCATATTTCCTTTCACAACAACAGCTCCGCCCCCTGCCCTCTTGTCCCCCTCCACGCACATGGTCTGTCTTTTCCCTGGTTCTGTCTTTCACACACAGTCGAATTGTTACACAGATCACAGACACTCTTCACATGGCAGTGGCTCTAATTTGTCACTGTGTTAAAAGGGTTTAAACAGAACCAGAGGAGAGACATGTAGCAAAGTGGAACATTCCTCAGGCCTCTTGTTCAGTTCCTCTGCTGTCATTTTTTTTATCCCTTTATCACCTTTTCAACAGCTTTCATTCATAAGTCCAGTAAATATTCTAAGTACGTGAAAAGTATTGTTTTGTTCTACCTTATGTCATAAACAGGCCCATATAGAATATGCACATGTTCCACATGATAATTATGCATGATAAAATGCAGTAAACAATACTTAGCTGATCAGCAGTCTGCTTGTGGAATGAGTTTGCTTGCATGAGTAGTGTAAGATGTCATGCTCTGAATTGTGCACCAAAGAGATCTTGAACTTTTTTTTTTTTTTTTGCTGTTTGAAGCACGCTACAGTCTTGGAACAGTGAGAATGTCAAGTCTTTGTAATATACCCGGAATGTTGGTGAGATAAATGTGCATAAATTTGAACACAATGAAATCACAGTTTGGGCGGCAAAGCAGAGCAGAGGTTGGTCTTGTCAACTCACAACAAGCGGGTGGCAGAAACGTTTCCCATCTGGGCCTTTCTGTGTGGAGGTTGCACATACTCCCTGTGCATGTGCAGGTTTTCTCTGGGTTCTCCGTTATTTTCTCAAAGACTAAAATCTAGGTTAGGTTAACTGTTAACTTTAATTTTTTTCCTAGGTGTGAATGAGAGAGTGAATGGTTGTTTGTCTCTATGTGTCTCTGTGATGGACTGGAGACCAGTCCAGACTGTACCTCACCTCTTACACAGTGACTGCTGGAGATAAACACCAACTCCCTGCGACCTTAACCAGACAAGCGGGTAAAAGAAAATGAATGGATGGATGAAATCACAGTATACGTGTAAATAAGAACAAGACTTGATTGACCACAAATGTGGCCAAGATTCAAGAAGAATTGTTTTCACATGAACCACTGTGAAATTTTTCAGACTGGAGTTGCTTGAAAGTGCCAATAATCAAGTTTGATCTTAACCCTCAGCCCTTCATTTCAGTCAGAAGTAAACTCTGCTTCTTCCAACTGTGGTTGTTCATGCATAAAGCTTTCTACAAAAGATAAGCTTGTAGCTGTTTATAACTTTTTCACGTAACTCCAATAAAAAAATACAATTAAATTTTTAATAAAACAAAACAATTTCAACATTTTGTCCTATAGTTTCTCTAATCACCATCGCTTATTGTCGGGTCAGGACTGGGTTGTCTGCATATTTTGTCATTTATTCATTCATGTATCACTACAGGAATTGAAAGAGCAGATCTCCATAATGCAAACAACACTTTTTGAATTGCAGAAATGTATTAATTGCAAAGCTGTAGTTGATAAACAGAACTTTAACATAAGCATTTATCTTGAAAAGCTAAAAGTAGCATATAGACCTTTAAGATAACCATTTCCAGCACTTTAAAAGTAAAAGGCAATCTGCAGTGGATAAGATTTCATAGCAATAAATAATAAAGAAGCATATTCTTTTAAAATGAATAAATAAACATCAAATCAAATCAAATAAAGAAGCATATCAGCAAAACCTTAAGGCAAGTGATGGTGTACTTAGGAGCAGAAAGTCTGTTTTTGTACCTTATCAAAAACTGAAACAGGATCACATCCATCCATTATCTTTTACCTGCTTCTTCCTTTTCGGGTTGCAGGGGTCATTGGTGCCCCTATCCAGCAGTCACTGTGCGAGAGGTGGAGGACACCTTGGGCATGTGTCTCCAGTCCATCACAGGGACACATAGAGACAAACAACAATTCACTTTGTCACTCACACCTAGAGACAATTCAGAGTTACCAATGAACCCAACATGCATATTTTTAGTCTTTGGGAGAAAGCAGCCAGAGAAAACCCACACATGCACAGATAGAACATGCAAACTCCACCTAGAAAGGCTCCAGACCAGGACGTGAACCTGCAACCTTCTCGTTGTGAGTTGACAGCTCCATCAGGGCTGTCATGCCGCCTAGTCAAAATCTTTATGAGCTTTAACCCTTTGAAAGAGAAACCCACCAAAGCTTCTGTCAATGTTGCTTTTAATTCAATGCTGAGGCATTAAATGATGATTGTTCAGATAATGACATGCTGGCAATGCTTTGAAAGAGCACTCCAACGTATTTAGTCATTCTAAATTCATGCTTTTGAGCTTCCATTATTATTCCATTCCCTTATTTCAGACCCAACCAGCCACCCACTCACACAAAAGGCATAAATGAAACTATGTCTTTAACAGACTCTTCTCTTTTACTGTTCGCCCACTCTCTTTTGTTTAGTGTAGCCTAGGACCAGGACGAGTCTCATACTGTAGCAATGACTGGCTGAAACTACAGCTCTTTGGTGTTTATTCTTGCTTTCCTTTTGTGTTATTTGTATCTAACCAAGTCCAAATTATCTTCTGACTACATTAAATCTGTAGAATTCAGTCTTGAATATTGGTGCATTTTTAACAGCACTGTTGTATTTTCAATTAGGTTAAAAAAAAAAACAGTTTAGTGTAAAAACAAAACAAAAAAAACTGGGAGAGAAAAAACATGAAAAAAATGTTTGAAAACCATCTAAAGAAAATGTGTTTATTTACCTAATTATTATCAACTATCTTGTTAACCAATGAGTGCATTTATTTACTATATTCAATCTTTTGCCAGTATTTATTTCTATGACAAGATTTTACTGTAAATGCCCTGCTGTGACAGGGCATTTACAGTACTGTTAGCACTGTTGCTCCACAGAAAGTCCAAGTCCCTGCCTTCTCTCCTTGTTGTAGCATGGGTTGGATTTGTAATTAGTGGTCGAGAGGAGGTGGCAATAATATTCAGTCGGACAGTCAAAACCCATGACTACACTGGTACTGGGAGTTTTACAGCCTAGTGCTTGTCCTTTTGTTAAACACACTTCAAAAACCTTACAAGGCCCGGTTGAACGACTGCTCCCTCATCATACATGAAGCAAACAAAGATGCCATAGCATACATACCATACCATACCATGCCATACCATACCATACAATACCATGTTACGTATAAAGCACTTAAAAACAGCATCAAGGTCAACCAAAGTGCTGTACAGCAAAAACAAACTAGCAAAGAACAGCAAAAAATACATGGATTCAAATGGGTAAAGATACGAACTAAATGACTAACATTATAGAATACAGACAAGTTAAAATCAAATCACACTGTGTCCAAAGCCATGGAATAAAAATATGATTTTAAGCGAAACTTAAAAACAGTGAGAGAGGGAGCCTGACATGTAGTGGCAACTCATTTCACAGTCTTGGACCTGCAACGAAAAAGGCCCTGTCACCTCTGAGCTTAAAATGAGTGCCTGGAACCAATAAAAGCATCTGGTTTGCTGACCCAGAGAGCGCTGTGGGACATATGGCTGCAGCAGATCAGCGAGATAGGAGGGGGGCAGAACTGTTCAGAGATTGAAAAACGTGCAGTGTTTTTAAATGAATTTGAAAGTGAACCGGGAGCTAGTGCAGAGAGGCCAGAACTGGAGTAATGTGCTCTCTTTTGCCTGGACCAGTTAAAAATTGGGCTGCAGCATTTTGAAACAGTTGTAAATGTGCGATAGAGGTCTGACTGATTCCAAGAAGAAGTTCTTTGCAGTATTCAAGCCTGGACGTTACAAGTGTGAGATCATACGATCTGAAATGTTACCTCTGAGTTATAAAATTCAACTATAAAGTAGAGCTCAGTCCATGTGTCTATCAGCATTCCCTGATCTGTTACGGAAGCACGATCCGTAGTGTTGCTCATTTGCACATGCGCTAAAAGGAATACTTCCGGATCGCCATTGAATATGCTAGATTAAGGAAAATGTACTGGTATAGTTCTGTTTATGAATAAGAACGGTCTTAATTCACTTAGAAAAGTATGTTCTCTATTTCCGCCGATTTTCATGTTGCTTCATTCTGTATCTCGCAGGGTTTTTCTCATTCAGCCCAGGCTGGGGGTCAGGTCTAATGCGTCACATATCATCTTAACCAATGATTTGTAATGGAAATACGAGTGGTGTAAATTAGCTACATGAAAATTGGTTGAGATAGATCACGTACTTTTCTAAGTAAATTAAGACAGTTTTTATTCATAAGCAACGGCCTTCTGTGCAACCCACAAGTACACTACGGATCGTGCTTTCGTAACAGATAGGGGAATGACGTGCTTTTTCCATAACTCCCTACCGAAGATAGTGGCGCACACCTGTGACATCACTTATCAGTAACTTGAACTGTCTTAAAGAGACACCACACTGTTACAAGGTACTCAAGTTTCCTCCCACAGACCAAATCATTCATGTTATGTTAATTGGTTATTCTTAGTTTATTAGGTGTGAGTGAGAGCATGAAAGGTTGTGTATCACATTTGTCTCTATGTGGCCCTGTAATGGACTGTCCAAGGTAATGCCTGTCTTTCACTTGGTGACTGCTGGGGATAGGCACCAGCTCCCCTTGTGACCCGGAAAGGAAAAAGCAAGTAAAGAAAATGGATGGATGAATGCCTTGCATGGTCGCATTGTACTGTCTGACCCTCAGGCAGGCTGTGTGTGTGTGCATGCAAGTGTGCGGGCGTGCGAGCATGCATGTGACAGATCCACACTTCCACACTCAGGCAATCTAAATAAAACGCTATTTTTCTCTTGCTGCGCTTGCTGTGAGAAATTCAGTGTCCTTCCTGTCCTCTTTCATAACAAATATGAATAAATCCAATTTAAACAGTAAACGTGCAATTACTGCAGAATAAAACGTGTTACAGCCACGCTAAGGGTAATAATGAGATACGCAGGTGTCAGCAGTTTCACTGGCTCACCTCAGCCTTTTCAGCTGTCAGCCTTCTGACAATATTCAGTGTGACTTTACTCTCCATGACAGTTCCTACTAAATAGTGATAGTTCCTGTCTAACAACTCCACCTGCAGTGCAGCTACTCACACAGTTCAAACTATTAAGTCATTTCTAATTTCCTTTCTCCTAAATAGAATACCATACTAATATAAAATACAGATCAATTACTTTTCTCCCTCTTTACACACACAGGTTTACCAAGTTAACGTGCAGGTAACAAATCATTTGTTTATAAGTTATTGATTTCTAGGTCAAGTCCCACTGGGAGCTTTAGTTTCCTGCTCTCCGACTACTGCTTGATTATTTTGGCACAGGGTGATTTTCTTATTATCTGCTGGGTTAAATTGGAATAATTGTTGTTAATACAATGTGACTCATTTTCACTATATTTAAGTGTTTAAATCTTGCATTCATTTTAAAACTTGATTTGGTTCCCAAATTTTATTCCCAAATTTGATTTGGGAACATACACAATTCAAAAGGATGAATGAATAGTTTCAGTCTAACTCTGCTAAACGATCTTTTTTTTTTAATTATCTGCTGCCAAAAGATAAAAGAGGAGCAACAACATTGTTTGTCTGTTACCAAAATTTCTCATGTAACACTTGACATATTTTAATAAAACTTGCACAAATTTGCCACTGGATTTATATCTATTATTGAATAATTTTGGAGGCATTTTGATTCAAAATGACTGTCACAGCCAACTGATGTAATAATTGCTGAAGTTGATTCTCTACAGATATTTTGTGTTAATAGGTGAGATTACGCAAGATCTTTGGGTAGAAAATTTTGCAATTAACAATGGAGTTGACTTTGACTCTGTGTTAGCAAAACATCTTATGAACCACTGGATATATGGTACATCAACAATTCAATTTAATATAGCTCTCACAGCCTGCTGATCTTAAAAAACACAAAAATTACTATACTGTATTTCAGTCAATTTTACAGATGTGCTGAAATTTAATGTTGTAGCAGCAGAGTCATTCACAACACATACTGTATATATGTATGGCATCTTGCAATATATCATGAGGTTGTGAAAATATAAAATAGCAATACAATGTGTGCGAGATTTAAAATCCAAGGTATCTATGCAACTATGTATATATATATATATATATATATATATATATATAATTTCCATATTCTGCTACATACACATTCTTAGTGTGCAGAACTATTCAAAGGGCATTGGATGCTTCCGTAAACTTTCTAAACCAGTGGTGGCTGATTCATGGGGCAGGTGGGGCAGAACCCACCTAAAAACTTGTTCACTCCACATAGTTCTCCAAATAAACAATAAATTACTTTTTTTTTTTTTTACTGCGTTTGCTGTGTATTGTTTTTTTCTGTGTATTTTTCAACTATTTTGACCATTTTAAATGGAATTTAAAACTTTTTTTTTTGTGATTCATCTTCAGTTGTTTTTTTTTTTTTTTTTCTTCTTACTTTTTCATGGGGCAGTACTGTTCAGTGACTATGTTCATCAAGTGGTTCTAAACACGCTGCCAGTAGTTGGAACAAGCCGATCACATACAATTTCATTTAGAGATGTCTGATTTTTTGCCCTGTGGCCACATTCAGTTGCCTTAATCACATTGAAATAACTTCCTACACTTAACGTGAGCTGAAGTGCAGGAACAGTTGCAGTGAAACCTGCTGAGTTCAGCAGTGAAGATATTCTGGTTTTAAATCCATTTGGAGCAGACAGAGGTCTCTCTTGAAAATGAGTCCTCGTGACTCAGTGAGACTAACCTGTATAAATCAAGACTGAATGAAAAAAACAACAGAGGAATCAGAACAGAAAGCTGAGAACAGAAGAAAGTCAAAAATGGGACATCTTCATCAACATGGCAGAATCTTATTTAAATAATTCTCTAGTTTGTATGTCTGCAGCTGTGGTGGGTTAAACAGTGGGTAAAACAACGGTCTTTTAACTGAATGTATGTGTGTTTGAACTTTGAAACTCACCTGGATCTTCTATTTCAATTTGTGACATTTTATAACTTCTTTCTTAAATTGTCTATAATTTTTAGATTTACTTCACTGAACATTTTTCTCCCATTTAACTGTGGTAATTTGGAGTAATATTTCAGAATTATTACTTCCAATCAAATTAGAAATCCACTTCAGAAAGCTGTGCACCTGTCGGCTGGGTGTGGGCAGTGTCCTTTTCTCTGATTTATTAGAACCAACAGTTTTTCACGAGACACAATCTCGACCTGCTGGAGGAAGAAAAAAGTCACAACTTTATAGACACACATAAAAAAATGCAATAAATTCAATATTAAGCAACATGTATACTTTTTTTTCACAGAAAATGTGACATCATTTGTAACAATTTGTGTTGTTAGGGATTTGGGAAATTAATGTCCGCCTCACAATATTTTTGCTCAGGAAGACGCCGCTGCTCTAAACTGTCTGTGAGCATTAGTTGCTCTGAATATTAGATCATCTCTTTCTGTCGTTATTCTGTGCATATTTTGATGCTTAACACTATCTCATGAGCGGTGTGTATCAGTGTGAATGGCATGTGTGAGGACTAATTTTAGCGTGTCCTCTTGTGTTCACTAAGAGCTCATGCACTTTGCCGTGCGTTGCACTTGGCAAAGGACGCAGTTGTGGGAGAGGACATAGTTGTGCTCATTACAGCAGTAAGCTGCTGCTTAGGTTTTTATTGATGTAATGGGACGTAAGATTGAGCTGAGTCCACGCTGTGCACTGATATGCCAATGCTAAAAGCAAAGATGGAGTCCCACTCTCTCTCTCCCTCTCACTGTCTGTCAGCATGGCCTCTCAGCTCTTGAAGCCATTAAATTTGCAGCAGTGAACTAGAAAGAGAGAGTGCGGGAGAGCTGCCTGCCCCCTGGAGAAAACGGCACGCAGGGAGAGGCATTTGAAACATGTCAACAAAGGCTTTTCCCCTCCCATCAACAGAAATGGTGTAGATAATATGGAGAGCTGTAATTGTATTGAAACGTAATGTGAGTGACGTCTCAACAGCCTAAAGGAATTAAAAAAACTTTACGTACAGATGAAATTTTGTCAAAGATTGCTGAATTGTCTTTTTTCCCATCATCTCAACATATTTTTTTATAACAAGAGTTTGTGAACATTCAAGGCACACAAAGTGCTTGTTATACAACTCTACTGGGTTTTTTTATGATTTTTCTGATGCCTTTGTAGCCTTGTCTTTTCCTTCACCTAATCCCCCCCTGCTTCCTTGTCCTCGTGTCTCCTCCAGGCTAGGGATGATATATTGAATGGCTCCCACCCCGTCTCCTTTGATAAAGCCTGTGAGTTTGCAGGGATCCAGGCTCAGATCCAGTTTGGACCCCACGTGGAGCACAAACACAAGCCTGGATTCCTGGAGTAAGTTATCTTGATTAAAACGTTCAATTTCCACCACTGTTCAGAGTCCCATTGTCTGGTGCCTTTTGTGCAGTAGTTATCACTTCCTTCAGCAGGGGCTCTTACCTCAGGGACAGACTCCTGTGGAAAGTTCAGGTTATCAGCTGGTACAACTTTGTTAGATACATGTGTATAAAGCGCAATTGACCTCGAATGCAGGTATGCTAATAGGAAAGGAAATGCCTATAGCCTAAGCTGGTAACCATGTAAAACATTCTTCTTATCGCCGTAGCCTGAAGGAGTTCCTGCCTAAAGAGTACATCAAGCAGAGAGGCTCTGAGAAGAAAATATTCCAAGTATGTATGTTACACTGGTCAGTTCTTCCAAGTTTAAAGCATTTTCTGTATTTGAAACTTTTGGTAGTCCAAGAACTACATTTTTTTAATTAAAAATGCAAAGTAACTACACATTTGCATAGAATTTACAGTACACCAAAGCATTGTTAAAAACCAGGGAAGTACTGACTACTGGGAAATAAGAGTTGCCACTGTTATTTGTCCAGGACCATAAAAATTGTGGAGAAATGACAGAGATCGAGGCAAAAGTGAAGTACGTGAAGCTGGCCAGGTCTCTTCCTACGTATGGAGTGTCCTTCTTCCTGGTGAAGGTAATAACTAAAAATAAGCTGATTTACTCCACTAAGGGGATACTTTGAACTGTTTGAAGTGGGGCCCTGTGGAAAAGTTGTGAACAGCTAATGCATTACCTGTTGAAAACAGTTCTTTAAAACACTGTTGTTAAAAGAAAGAGACCATTCTGGCTACCGTTTATGGATCAGCTGAAGGCTAGACCAAGCAGAGCCAAGTCTAAAGTGGATCACTTTCATCTTAGAACAACTCCATCCACCCATCTATTATCTTTACCTGCTTCTTCCTTTTTGGGTCGCAGAGGTTGCTGGTGCCCATGTCCAGCCATCACTCTGCGAGAGGCATGGTACATTCTGGACAGGTCTCCAGTCCATCACAGGGACACATAGAGACAAACAACCATTCACTGTCTCACTCACACCTAGGGGCAATTAAGCCACTTTTCCAGCACCTTATCAGCACAACTCGATCCAGTTTGATACAGTTTTGATCCCTTTTCCACTATGAACTTTTCATGGAACAGGCACCTTTTTTGGTCCCTTCTTCTCAAGGGTACCATGCGAGCCGAGCCATCACCAAAACGTGACGTCAAAACACTGTCGGTCACTGATTGGTCAGGGGGCAGATTCACCAGAGAGGTTTGAGAGTTTTTCAAAACATTCGATCCGCCATTTGCAATTACCGGTGTTTGAACTCGAGGAGTGATTGGATCTATTTTTAGGATTTTAAAAACAATGATGACAACATTGTGGTCTAATGCTGAAGTGCAGGCGTTTCTTGTGCTCGATGGCCAATGACAAAATTCAGAGCGAGCTCGATGGAGCTCCGCCGGTCCCCAACTTTCCCCGGTCCTCTCCACCGGAGCCTCGGAGCCCCCTCATGCCGTGCAGGACGTCATCGCCCCGGCTCTGAGCTCCGCTGATCACCGTGAAGGCTCATATGTGCTGCTGACTCGCAGAAGGCCATTACCTGGACCCCGGCTTTGCTTGCTCATGAAGGTCGAACCCCGATTCTGGCAAACGGGCAGACCAGGACGAGCCTGGGACGGAGGGTGGAAACGATTTTTAAAAGCATTTTATGTATTAATAAAAAGTTTTTTTATTTTTTTATTTTATGTGTGTGTGTGTGTGTGTGTGTGTGTGTGTGTGTGTGTGTGTGTGTGTGTGTGTGTGTG
>JARVGQ010000002.1:26249425-26259532 GCA_031762355.1 Hypsolebias martinsi | reverse complement strand
TTTCTCCGCCGCTACGTTTACAACATAAAACCGGAAACCGGAAACGGCGTAACTCAGCTTTTCAAAATAAAATTTCATTTTTTTTTTTTTTAATGGGAGATGTGCCATAACCACGAAACGTCGTAACTCAAGACTGTCATAACCTGAGGACTACCTGTATTTATGTTTTTTTCCACTTTATTAGACATTTAAACTGATGCAACTTATACGACAGTGCAATGTGTAGAGTGAAAAGTTCATTTTAAACAGACAAACAGTTCTTTGAATGTTTAAAGTATAATTTATAAAACTGAAAAGCTTTAAGATCACTGAGTTACAGCCCTGCATCATTAAAAAAAATTTAATATACAAGCAAATTAAATCTTGTGCTAATATGTACTGCCGCCAAAGGCGAAAGAGCAGTAATACGTGCACTTTTTGTCTGTTAGTAAAATATCTCACAAACCACTAGATCAATTTCAATGAAACGCTCAGATTGTATTCACTGCATTTACATCTACAACTGATTACCTTTTGTAGTCTGTCCAGTTTATGATGGCTGCCACAGCTTAGCAACCTTAGCAAACACAAAAATGTACTATAACTCAGTCAGCTTTACGGAGTTGAGTTAAATTCTGGTGTGATAGTAACTGAGAGTAATACACAATATATAAGCTGAGTGCTGATGGATTATGCAAAATCTTTGTTGAAAACTTTGCAATTAACTGTTTGTTAGTGAAAATCTTCTATGAACCAGTCGACAGATTTAAATTAAACTTTACATCAACAATCGTTTACCTTTTGGAGTCACTATGAGCATTGTTAGCTCTCATTTCTGCTCATGCAACCTCAGCGCTTCTCTCATGCTGTCTTCATGGCTCAAGTTCTAACAGAATTTGCGCATGGTGAGGAAGTGACATGGGATCAAAGTAATTTATTAAAATGTGTTACTCGTCCTTCAAAGGTCCCATTAATTTCAGTTTGTGGCATAACTTTAAATTTCTCTAACACAAGTTTGTGTCTGGGACTAAAAAAAAAATTTATACAATATAGAGATACAGTATATTACCACCGCTGTATAAGGGATGGATTCTACTTTGCTATAACTCACTACTTTTCTTATTGCTCACATCTTTTATTTTTCCTCCTCACTCTTGCTTTCTCCCATCTGGAGACACAAACTATATTTAAGGTCTTTCCTGAGATTAATTTTGGGGGTTGCAGGCTTTGAGGATGAGAAAGAACGGAGGCAGGAAGAGGCATGACAGAAGTTTACTTGAGTGTGAAAGCAGCGCTGCTCTTGAATCCCGTCTCTACAGCGCAATTGATTTTGTTGTTCCTTGGTGTCCAACACAGCTGTTGTGTGAGTGTGAAACCGAGTCTGGAAATATGTTTTCACAGAAAATCCACATAATATTTTATTTTTATTAAGTATTTTCTCTCAAATTGGTGCTTGTGTTTCCTGCTTATGGGGCCAATCGACTCATGTTGTGGACCTCATTTTAAAAATATAATTGTTGCTTCTCTAAACACGCTGTAATTAACTATTAGTCAGAAGCATCTGTTGGGCATAAAAACCCATTTTTCTGTGCCGTGTTACTCTGACAGGGTCTGCTCACTGTGAGAAGGATTGCTGGTGCTCAAAATTTGTTACACAGTAATTATCATTATGTAATGTTTGCAGTCATAATTAATTAAACATTTGTTGTCATCTGGTATTGTGATTTAACTAACAAGTTTAGCTACAAAATAAATGAGGCAACTAACACGATGTGTCAATTAGCATTTATTTAAACCACAAGCTTTAAATGATAGTGTACAGGTCGTCTTAAGTTAAAATGCATGAAAGAGAAATAAAATAAAAGCCACCCATCCTAAATAATTTACTCTTTAATTTCTCCTCTTAACATCTGCAAGCATCAGGTGCAGGTATGTTAAAAATGGTGCACTGGAACAATAAAAGCTTTAAAACAACTGGTCTTATCGAACTTCCATTTTTTTAATCTTCCATATTAGATCCACTATCTTGCAGCAGCAGTTCAACAGGGTAGGCCGTGTGGAGCATGGGTCAGTGGCCCTTCCTGGTATCATGCGGTCCGGCTCGGTTGGTGGTCCTGACACTTTCAATGTGGGCACCATGCCCTCTGCCCAACAGCAAATCACCACCGGGCAGATGCACAGAGGACACATGCCTCCACTGGTGAGCAAGATTCTCATTGTTTTAAATATTAAAATGGATGAAACACTGCAATACTTCTTTTTTTTTTTTTTTAAACTTAAAGCACTAAAACATAATAATGGAAGAAAATGCTCTCATATGCTTCATCACTGTATATAAATTGTTTTTTTACTGCTGCTGTGACCGTAAAATAAACCGCAGTGAACAATTTCAGTAACTCATTTGTCTAATGTGGTTTGTGGATATGTCACAACAAGTTTGACAACTCTCTATTCAGACTGCTTCTGTTTATTCCTGAGTGTGTCACTGTTTGCTGTTGACAGAGTCTGGCCCAGCAGGCTTTAATGGGAACCATCAACAGCAGCATGAAGGCTGTGCAGCAGGCCCAGTCTGACCTAGGACACGTAGACAATCTGCCTCCACTGGGCCATGACTTGGTGGGTTTACCATCTTTACTGCAGAACTTCAGAGTTGTTAAAGCTAAAAGAAGCAAAACACTAGCTAAAAGTCAAAAGTAGCAAAACAGTAGCTAAGAGCTAAAAGAGCAAAGGGCTAAATGCTAAATGTGAAAATGGTTAGCAAAAAACAAAAGAAGTAAAACACTAGCTAAAAGTCAAAACAAAAAGAATTAAAACACTAGCTAAAAGTCGAAAGTAGCAAAACAGTAGCTAAAAGCTAAAAGAGCAAAGGGCTAAATGCTAAATGGGAAAATGGTTAGCAAAAAAAACTAAAAGAAGTAAAACGCTAGCTAAAAGTCAAAAGTAGCAAAACGGTAGCTAAAAGCTAAAAGAGCACAGGGCTAAATGCTAAATGTGAAAAATGGTTTGTAAAAAACAAAAATGAAGCCCAACACTAGCTAAAAGTTACAAGTAGCAAAAAAAAAATTAATTCTAAGAGTAGGAAAGGGCTAGCTAAAAGTGTACCAAATGGCAAGCTAAAAGTAGCAACAAAAAATACAGGCTAACATCAACTAGCAAAAAACTAACTGAAAGCCAAGTGTAGTAAAACATTTGAAAAGATCAAAGGTTCAAAAATAGCTAGAAGCAAAAAGTGGCAAAGGCTGCAAGAAAGCTAAAAGTTGAAAAAGGCTGGCTAAAACCTAAAAGAAGTAGCTCAAAGCTAAAAGTTATACTGTAGAATGATAGCTAAAAGCTAAATGTAGCAAAAGGCTAGCTACTGTAAAAGCTAAAAGTAGCAGAGCAGTAGCTAAAACCTAAACGTAGCAACTGTCTGGCTAAAAAGAGCAAAACAGCAGCTAAAGCCAAAGACAACTATAGTACAACAAAAGCAGATTTTAAAGAGAACAATCTTTCAATTTATTTCTGATTTGAAAAGATTTTCAAATAAATTACATTTTTAAGAATATGAAAGGTACAAAAAGTTATAGCAAAACAGTTACAAATTTTTAAATAAATTACATTTTTAAGAATATGAAATTTAAGGTACAAAAAGGTAAAAGTCATTGTTTCAATCTTCTACTTGAGCTGAATGTTTTAAGGTTTGAATAGTTAAAATAGCAAAAAATATACAGAAGTGTCGATTACAAAAAACAGTGGAAAAACAGGAAAACAACAATGTAGATGGTGGATTCACATTCACACAATTAGGCCTACACTCACAATCTGTTTAGAGTGTTTGCCTTTTGATACTTTAGCTGCTAGAATTTTTTTTTAAAGACTAGCCAAAATAAATTATTATTCTAACATCAATATTGTTTTCCAGAACTGACTTCAAATGTGGCTAAGACGTGTTAGAAGCTGAAGCCATAAGTTTGCTAACTGGCCTTGTCATGTGATTGCAGTAAATATTAGCTGTAAATCTCCCTTTGTGATGAAAAAAAAAACTCTTGTTTTCATCGTCCAAAAGGCTTCCAGGGTTTGGGTTCAGAACAAAGTGGATGAGTCCAAACATGAAATCCACTCTCAGGTTGATGCCATCACTGCTGGAACGGCTTCAGTGGTCAATCTAACAGCAGGTGAGCTCCCGGGCACATGATCAACAGCTTGAAGACGACACACACTTGTCATTTTTAGTTTGATTTCAACAGCTAAATTCAGGTTTATGGTTTGTTCTGAATGCTTTTATTCTTTTAATCTATTTCAGCTGATTTTTTTTCCTCTGTTACTTTATGTGTTCTGGTACCAAGCTTTAATCTAACCTTACCATTTGTGATGGTTTCACTCATGCTCCCTCCACTGTCTAATTCAACATTTGTTTTTCTGTGTTATTTCTTCACGGCTACTTGCTCCATCAATGGCCTCAGCTCTGTGAATTCATTTCAGATAGACTCTAATTATGACACTGATGTGCATGTTAAAGTGAATGACACACAGGCTGCCCTGTGGCTTTGCTAAATCGATGCCGCAGCAGTTTGGCGAATTAAGATGCGCTGCAGAGATGCAGGTTGATGTAGTTTGCTATGACGGCTGCCTCTCCTCTGCAGGTGAACCAACGGAGACCGACTACACAGCGGTGGGCTGCGCCATCACCACAATTTCCTCCAACCTCACGGAAATGTCTAAGGGAGTCAAGCTCCTGGCCGCATTAATGGACGACGAGGTGGGAAGTGGGCACAAGCTGATGGGCGCTGCCAGGATGCTGGCAGGAGCTGTGTCAGATCTGCTCAGATCTGTTGAGCCTGCAGCCGCTGAGGTGAGATCCCTACTGATTACTGTGGGGATGTTTTTTGTTTGTTTTGGATTTTATCTGTAACTAATTCCCAGAACTCCGAAAAAAGAAAAAAAAAAATCACATTTTGTTAAATTCCTTCTAATAGTGTCACAGTGAAGATGCATTTTATGGAAGCTTTTCTGATTCTGTTTTAGATTATTGTGGAAGGTCAGTGTGAGAACGGGCCAGGCTGGTGTAATGAATGTGCTGATGTCATCTTGTTGCAGCCCAGACAGACGGTGCTGACTGCAGCAGGAAGCATCGGACAAGCCAGCGGGGACCTGCTCCGTCACATGGGGGAGGGCGAGACTGATGAGAAGTTCCAGGTTGGACGCAGCCCACTCACTATTTCTATGTCAGTGTCAGCCAAACAGGAAGTTCCACACAGGCCGATACCCTCAGGCCTCCCATAAAAATGTCAATACACACTTGTGTAATTACCTCAGGCTGTGTTATAAAGCTGACAACTTCGGTGGGTTTGTAACAAAGCATCAATAATTATACAGTCTCCAAGTGCTCTGTTTAAGCTAAACAGCTGCTTCTTTTACTCTCTGGCATTGACGTTCTTCTTTATTGTGCCACTCTCGTCTTGTTTGTTGTCCTCACAGCTCTCATACCTTTTACTTTTTATTGTTAATTGAAGGGAGAGTTTATGAATCATACACATCCTTGGTCTCATTGATAATAAGCTTGAATTATTTCACTATATTAATATGATGTGCAATTGATTTTCTTCACCTAACAGTGGAGTTTAAATTCACCATTAGCACTTTTTTGTGATGGTTTGAGTCCTCTTCCTCGTTTTGCACAAGTGCAGTAATCACGTTAAATCAGCTGAGCACAATGAACTGACAACATTTACTTTCCTGGTCCCCTCAGTCACATGTGCACAGCTGCGCTCGGGATCAGTGAAGGACACTGATTAATATGTTGCAGGACACCCTGATGAATCTGGCCAAAGCGGTGGCCAATGCAGCTGCTATGTTGGTCCTGAAGGCCAAGAATGTGGCCCAGGTGTCCGAGGACACCGTGTTGCAGAACCGAGTGATCGCAGCTGCCACTCAGTGCGCCCTCTCCACGTCCCAACTGGTCGCCTGCACCAAGGTACCGATCCGCAGTTTGTTACATGCCAAGCAATGGAGGTTGCTTCACCTTTGATGATGAATGAATTTATTTTTATTTATTTGTTATTATAGGCAGGTGATTATGTATTTCCCTGTTTGTGTAATTTCTGACTTTTTAGCTAATTATCTCATGAACCATTGGACTGATTTTTATGAAATTCTCAGAAAGCAATGATCGGATGTCCCTCTACAACTGAATACTTTTTGCTGTTGATCCAATTCCAGATGTTCACCACAGCAAACATACAGTATAATAGCAAACAGAATAAATTGCTATAACTCAATTAATGTTACAGATATTGAGCTACAGGTAGTCCTCGGGTTACGACGGTCTCGAGTTACGACGTTTCGAGGTTACTACGCATCTCCCATTCACTGTAAAAAGCCTTATTTAAAGTTATGCGGTTTTACGTCATAAATGTCGTAATGCAGCGGCGTCGTAATGCAGCGGCAGAAGGATATTGTACTGTGCGCGGTGCAGCAGCGGAGGAATACTGTACTGTACGCCGCTCTGGACCAAGGAGGACGGCGTCACCAGCTTCCCAGTAGGCCATTAACTCTTTCTGCCCTTCATTATGGCACCCAAACGTAATAATAATTGATAAGTATGTAGGTATACTGTGTTAGGATAGGCTAAGTGCTTGGTACAGTACTGTACATGTACTATATGGTACAGTATGTACGTTCCGACTTATGTCGAAAATCAGTTTACGACGCTGCGTAAGAACGGATCTATGTCGTAAGTCGAGGACTACCTGTACAAGCAATGTCCGTTGCTCTGGTGTGAACAGTAAATGGAGCCAAATAGGCAACTCAAAGCATTACAGCACAACCTGTGCCTCACTTACACATCCACAGTTTCATAAAACACTTTAAGATCATCTCATTCTATAGAGACTCATCTGTGCTTTTAAACTGATTCATACACCAGCAGGGCACAGTGTCTGGCCCAGGGACATTTCTGCACGTGACTGCACTGGTGGAATCAAACCTCAGACTCCAACAATGTTCAGTCAGGTCATCGGCACACTTTCTTTCTTTCTTTCTTTTGTGTGTGTGGAGACATTTTGCCCTCCATGCCGAAGGCTGGAGTAGGTTGTTGGGGGCGAAGTAGTTTTGTTTGGTGTTTCCTCAGATTGATGAAGTCTTCCGGATGGAGGGTGAAATGTCTCAGCACAAATTAAAAAACAAACAAACAAACAAACAAAAGTCCAGATGATCTGACTGAACATTGTTGGATTTTATACCTGAACTATTGAGAATGGACTTTGGTGCAAACCTCAGACTCTCTCATTGGAGGATGACTGACGCACCCCCTGAGCCCCATCTGAAACTTATTACATTTTATACAGTGGCGTCCCATGAAGCAGGGAGCATCCGAAAGACAGTTTTAATCTAGACAGACCTGTAACACAGACACAAAATCATTTACATAAATTAACAAAACAATCACAAAACATTATCTTGACGGTTAAAAGGGGCAGAGCTTAACAAAACAAGAGCTTCCGTTTTCTGTTTAAAGTGTCAAACTGGACAGTGTCAGATCTTGCTGAGGGGTGTTCCAGGAAGATGGAGCAGAACAGAAGACGGCCTTTGTTCCAAGTTCTGTTCTAACTGAGGAGACACCGAAGGCAATAAAATCCAGAGGGTGAAGACTGTCTATTTAGTGACATCGTAGACTATAAATAAGGAGGCAGCAGGCTAAGGATGGATAAATGGAAAAGTAGAAGTGGATAACGATGACCAGTTTACCCTGCGTACAGGGGGTTGTATTTTATGAATCACAAAGGTCCATGAAAAGCAACGCTCAGCTTGTGCAAAGAGGCATTCATTTAAATAACATGCAACTTTGTGATTTTTTTTACTTGCATTTTATGTTTTACTAATGGCTGTTTTGTTGTAAATATTTTAATACTGTTGTTACCGTTTTTAAGACTGTGTCGCTGTATTTGCATATTGCCCAGGGCATCCTTGTAAAAGAGATTGATGGTCTCAATGGATTGCTTCCAGGTCAAATAAAATAATTTAAAAAATCATCATGGGCCAGCAGCAGGAAAGTTAAGGGCCATGAAGGGGATGCATGAAATATTAAAGAAAAAAAACAATTTTTTTGATGTGGTCAATATGACACTTGAAGTGGAGCTTTTTTTAAAATCAATAATAATGTAGAGGTACTGTATTTATATACAAACTCTACAGCTGTGCCATTTAAAGACTCAGCTTGTGGAACCGTTTTTAGTTTGCACACATGAAGAACGAGTTTGAGCTGAATCTGATTGTTGGAATCAAATGCAGACACTCAAGGACCAGTTTTACAGGCTCGGCATGACTCTAAGCAACAGTTTCATCAGCGTATATGTTGATTATAATTTACAGCACTATGTAAAAAGTGGACAAATAGCAAATCAGCACAGCCCCCTCAAGCACGGTGGCAGAGGGCTGATGATTAGGGCTTGTTTGCAGTCATTGAGTCAACCGTTTTCTATAAATCAAAGTATCCGGAGTCAAATGTGAGGCCATCTGTTTGGCAGCTGAAGCTTGGACCAAACTGGGTCATCCAACAGGACAATGATCCCAAACATGGCGGCAAACCTACAACGTAGCTGCTGAAGAAGATCAAAGTGCTGCAACGGTCCAAAGTCCAGACCTCATCCAGGTTGGAATGCTGTGGCGAGACCTTCACAGAGCTGTACCATGATGAGAGACAAATAAAATCATAAAGACTGAGTTATCACAGCTGACAGTGGTTTTATGAGCTGTTAAATGGGACTCTCTTAGCTTTTCCACAGAGCTTCTCTTTTGTGTAATAAATAAGAACATGGTGGAAGATGTGTTTTTGTGCAGCTGTGGTTAGATTTAAGGAGAGTGTGCGATCATTGTCCCATAACTGCATGAGCAAAAAAAGCTCTATTATAAGTTTTTCTGGCTTCTGCATGGTATCATGGGAATTTCTGATTATAAAAGGCAAGATTAAAGTGTTATTTGCATATGCATACTTTAAAAATATATATTTAAAAACACATTGCATGTATAAATTACCATACATTGAAGCCAGAATTATACGCCGAGAAGCTGAGATCCTAACAGCGTCTTTACAGCACATTCATCAACTTATCCATAATGAGCCTGCCTCTTCCTTACATTCCCCTCCTGGTTACATTGCTGTAACTGCTTATGTGCTGTGTCCCTGTGTTTGGGTAAATGAAATATGACAGAGTCCAGATGTGCTTCAGTTATGCGGATATAAAAAAAACACGAGGCGGCGGCGATACACGGGGCAGAAAAAAAACATGCATCGCAAAGCTTATGCTCCAGAGAGCTCACTGCGAATTTATGACCCAGAAATGGGTTTTGTTTCTGGCATAAATTAGTGAAAGGAGCGGAGGAAACTGCAGCCTGCCCGCCACAGCCAGAGTCAAAGTATACACTGGTACAAGAAATAATCCAAAGGGTTTTAAAGTGCTCCCTTTAATCCCTGATGTTAACCAACACTAAACAGGCCTGAGGCAGCTTTCAGTAAGCTCACGCAGTTTGGAAAGACACAGCTTCTGTCAGGGAGTTAGTCTTAAAATGCAGTTACAGCAAACAAACGGGCTCGAAATACAAGGGTCTAAAATACCAAGGCCAAAAAGACAGCCGCTGTGATTACAATATGATATGATAATAAAATAAAATCTATGATATAAGCTTGAAGTGACAGGCTGGTGGATTAATTGTAAAGTGCTCGTCAGTCTGTCAGATGATTCTGTTATTTCAGTGTTTACTGGCAGCTGCAGCTCAGAGCCTGTGAGGTTACATTACTTTGCTTTATTCCACAATAATATACCATCTAAAAGTAGTTTTTCTTGCAAACACAATTACATAAATTTAATATTAAGCGAAGCCACATTTCAAAACAAAATGCAAAATAATTTTTTTGCTTGTTCGTTTTTTGTTTTATTAAGCGGTTAAAGAACTCCATCAGAAATCTGAAGATGGGAATTTTAAAAACTGATATGAACAATTAATATCATACTGCTGTAGCAAGCTTTTTGAAAAGCCATAATTTGGAGAAAAAAAAACATTCAATCCAGATCAGATTGACGAGTTGAAAGCTAGTCTCATGGGTTTAACACCAAAGTGAATTTCTGTTGTATTAAAACAATTACAAAAATA
>JARVGQ010000002.1:26106515-26123770 GCA_031762355.1 Hypsolebias martinsi | reverse complement strand
CAGGATCTCTCTCTCTCTTAATCTCTCTTTCTCTCTCTCTCTCTCTCTCTCTCTCTCTCTCTCGCTCACACACATACACACACACATGCCAATCCCTTGCAAACCACTTAAGGACATATTTTCAAATCTACAAAGTGGAGTTATTTATGAGTCTGTGAGTTGGCAGCAACTTTAGAAAGCCAAACATGTGTTCTCAAGCAACAAAATAAGAGATATTTCCTCATTTGGTCCCTTTAAATCTAATTTTGGTTTGCCCAATTTTCTTCCGGTGAACACAGACCTCTCTTTGGTTGTTTGAAGGGCTTATTTGGTTGCTCTTAACGTCTCTTTAATGAGGCTAACTAATTCTCTGTTTTGCCCGACTACCCTGCCGGTATACCCAAATTACGCTGCACATAAAGCTGCCACTGTGTTCCCCAAATGGAAAGGTGCCACATTTCCCAGTGCCTGTAGATCACCTGTACACTGACTGGCACTGCATGACACAGACATCTACAAACATCGCCTTAAAACTGCAGTTTTCATGCGAAGAGAGAAAAGTCCAGAGAGTCTGAGAGCGGAAAAGAGAACCAGATGTAGTTCAGCTGTTGGATAAGTTTAAAACGAGGCAGCCCAACACGGGGGCGGGATTTATGTCCCAACTTGACCTTGTGTGTAGCTCTGATGAGAGTCACAACATGCATACTGATCTGAATCTTTACCTGTTGCCATCTCCTTTTTGTTATCTTTTCACTTTCTGACCATGATTCCTCCTTTGAAACGTATGCATCGCTGGAACTGATTAGCCCCATAGGAATGTACCGGTAGCTTCCAGGTTAGTTACATTCCACATCACCGTTTGCTGTTTGCCGCCTTTGTAAGGTGACACGGTCCGGTTAGAGAAGACCCTGGTAACTCCTTATGACATTATTCAATACAGTACTTATCATCACGGCGCTGGATATCCACGTCAGAGAGCTTTGTTTATGTCGTGCGATGCAAACGGTGTTGGGTAATGGAGCTCGACAGAGCGGAGTCTGTGAGGGCTTTGTTCAAGTGCTGGCTCAATGACATGTCAAAGGGGGTTCGTTAAGAGAGTCTGTCTTCTTGTAACCCTGGCTGGAGCTATGAGGAAAAGACAGGAGCAGATTGAATGCATTTGCTTCTGATGGATAAAATTTGACAGTCTGGGAATATCTTATGACTAAGGCAGTGTCGCACAGAGACAAGAGGCTTTTTTTTTTTTTTCATCCAGCTACACCGCAGGCCATGGTTGCTAAAGTCTGTCTTTGTGTTGCTAAAAGCTGTTACTACATGCAATGGGTGTCTATTTGTGGCTGTTCGCTCGGTCTGCCAATGGATTGCCCACAGGCTTGTTCCATGATTTATATAAAAAATGGCTCTCTCCACCCAGCCTGGGTTTGTGGTTAGCTGTGACTGGCACGCGACTCACGGCATTTCCTCCACGGTGATAGTAAGAGAGTCACACTCATGTAAACATTAAAGTTTCCAGGTCAAAGTTACATTGAAACATAAAAACGTGGGGAAAGTGGAGGTAAAAGTCGAAGTATAACATCAACAAAGGGAACGGAAGGAAAGAAAGATGTGAAGCTGATCTCTTGAAAACAAAATGTCTAAAATGCTTTTGCCATTGTCATAAAAGACCAGCTCTGAATACAATTTAACATTTAAAGTTAGAGAACAGCTCTGACCTGATTTTGAACTGCAAATGGAAAGATTTTCTTGTTTAACTTCGGAGAGCTGCCTTCCATAATACACGGAAGAAAACAATGACCCATTTTTTTTAAATTGCAATTCAAGCAAAGGAATTAATTCATAATCATTCTATAAAAATCTCATATTTACACCAAAATGTAAAAAGCCCCACCAGATTTTGAAACGACTGCAGTTTGTCTGACGGCTTCTACTGGTCGTGCTTTTAACAGTTCGCAACTTATTTCCCATGAACCCACAAAGATTGTCTCTTTTTTGCCACCTCAGGATGTTTTCAAGACGACAACCATCAGTTGTGGTTCTTTAGTTTTCCACTGGAAGATGTTCATCCTCAGTTTTCTGTCACTTGAGTTTGTTCAAGGAGCACACAAGATTTGCTTTCCCCCCACAGTTGTGGGAAGCACCAACACTGCCATCACACACACACACACACACACAAAAAATCACAGTGTGACGCACGGTCTACAGCCCCTGGATATTCAAGGCAACTATGCAGTAGGGAAACTGACGTTGAACAGGAAAGTTGCACATTCGATTCTCCGCCATCACCATATGTTGTGGTGTCCTTGAGTAAGACACCTCCTTATCTGTTCCCTGGGTGTTTAGATAGCTGCCCCCACCTGTTCCACTAATACATTGGGAGGCAAGTCTGACGACATGATATGACAATCATTAACTTTTGTTAAGGACAGTCCATGCCTACAGACGTCCAAAAACAAAACATTAAATGGGCCCAGACCAGTGACGCAATTTCTCCCAATCTCACCCCTCAAGGCAACTTTATCATAATGGTAAATGGAATGTACTTATATAGCGCCTTTCTATCTTGGAGATACTCAAAATGCTTTACAACACAATCTGTGCCCTCATTTACTCATTCATACCACACTCTACTAGGTCTATACAAAGACTAATCACATTCATACACCAATGGGACGCACATTGGAGGCAATGAGAGGTTCAGTGTCTTGCCCAGGGACACTTTGGCATGTGACTGCAGGTGGAATCAAACCCCCGACTCTTGCATTGGAGGATGACTGCTCTAACCACTCAGCCACAGCCGCCCCATGTAATCTACAATGGCATTGAATCCATCCAAGAAATTATGAAATCCTTAGATAGCACCCCTTTTAGAACCCCATCAAGAAGAAGTTTGTCTAAATCGCTGTTTGGTGCTGAAGCACAAATAGTCAGAACCTTGCTCGAAAGGGAGAACTCTAGTACCAAGGTGCTCATCTTGGGGTTGCTGCCCAACATGGACAAATCCAAAGAATGAGAGAGTCCAGCCCCTCTCCAAGATTTGGGTTCCAAAGCTCAGTGGGTGTGTGGAAGTGAACCCAACTGTATTGATATTGCTCAACTTGACACAAACTCCAGAAGCACTTGTGTCATTGAGGTAATATCTTACATACCTAAAACCAGTTTATGACGCAAGGTATCAACACACCCATGGGCTCGCCCTTGTCTGCCACTCCTCTCATGCTGCACCTGTCTTTAACTGCTCTCCCCGCTGGTGGAATGCAAAACACAAATCAGATTCAATGCCCATTACCAAGGTTAAGAAATTTGGTTCTCAGCACAGTTGACAGGTCCCAAAATGTGCGCCATTGTTAGTGTACCATCAACACAGATTATTAGTTTAGAGCCGTGAGGTTCAAACCTTTCACATTCCAACTTTATTATTGCTTGATTATGTTTCAGTTTAAAATTTATACCTGATTCTATATATTTAATATAGTTTGAAAGTAGCCTCTAGTTATGAGTTTCAAAAGCAGGGATAAAAAGATGATGTGCCTGCTGCTGCCGCTCATACAACCACTGATGAAATTATTCATCAAAGCATTTAATTCTGTGTTCCTACTACTCATCTGTGTCACGAGGTGTTTCAGGCTTGTTTACGTTTTATCTAGGAACATATCACTTACCTGAGCACGGGCTTAATAATATGCATTCAGGGTACGTGTGGGCGAGAACCAAGCATCAGCAGGACATTTGAAAACAACACCATCAACAGCTCCCAGAGTGGCTGACAAACACTGACTCCTGATCCCGACAAAGCAGCATGTGTGTTCGGAAAGTCTGGCATCGGGTCGCGGGTCTGAGCACTCGATCATGTTTCCACCACAGAATTTATCTCATGGGTGTTGTTACGTCCACCAAGGGCACAACATATTAAAAAGTATACGAGACAAAAAAAAGAGGGTTCAAACTTTCAGTTTATTTAAGCTGCTGCTTCCTGAAAAAAATAATAAAAAAAAGATTATTAAGAACCCCCAAATCCCAAGTCCACCAAAAAAACACAAAAAAAGTCCAAAGTACAACTTAAAGGTGGACCTGGTGGGCCGACCAAACAGAACAAAAAAGGTACCACAGTGGGTTGGCCCACTGTGGTACAGGGACGTCGAAGCCACTGGGCACCTGACTACAAACTACCAAAAAAAAAAAAAAGACTACTACAAAAAAGAAGAGGCCGAAACAGGGCTACCAGCCCCACCAGACCAAAGTTACAACAAATATACAAAAAGTTAACAAAAAATTTACCTGAGGTGGCTGGGGCCATTGACAGTAGGCCACAGCTCCAGGACAAAGGGAGAGAAGAAGAAAAAAACAAGTGTGTCTTAGAGAGAGTACCAAAATGCAGATTGAGCCCGAGAGAGAGGGCGAACTCCCCAAAACCAGCCTATTCATGGGCGGGCGGAAGAGGCCACAACCCAAAACAATTAAAGGCTGAGTAACTAAATCAAACCCTGTCTACAAGAACAAAACATTAAGGCCAATGCGCCTGGCACGTGTCAAAATGTGTCTTCTGAGGACAAAAGGCGTCATCGTCATTTGCTTTGAGGATGGGAATTCATGTCATGGGCTGCCATCGGATGTCCATCCAGCTCTGATCATGTTCATTTAAATCATGCTTTTAAATGTTTATCAGGAACCAGCCTTTTCATTTTTTTTTTTTTAATTTCCAATTTTAACTATTTTAACTTGGCTTTGCATACTAGTTTGTGTGTGTGTGTGGGGGGAGGGGGATTTATTTATTTATTTGTTTTTTTTCTAAGGTGTCATGGCGGCTCAGTTGGTAGAGCTGCTGCCTCTCAGCAAGCAAGTCGCCAGATCGAATCCCGGCCGGGGGCCTTTCTGGGTGGAGTTTGCACGTTCACTCCATGCACGTGTGGGTTTTCTCCGGGTACTCCGTTTTCCTCACACAGACCAAAAACATGCATGTTAGGCTGATTGGTAACTCCAAATTTTCTCTAGGTGTGAGTGGGAGAGTGAATGGTTGTTTGTCTCATTTGTCTCTATGTGTCCCTGTGATGGACTTGTCCAAGGTGTACCCCACCTCTTGCTCAGCGGCTGTTGAATATGGGCACCACTGACCCCCATGACCCAGAAAGGAAGATGTAGGTAAAAGATAATGGATGGATGTTTTGTTTGTTTTTCCCTAAAACATACAGGTTTGAACTGGAGATGAACCAGTTTAGTACCCAGCCTCTTTCTCTACCTACAGACCTGGAACCACACAGCTCTCACTGTTTCAGGAAAGCTACAAACGTTTTAAAAGACACATCGCACCCAGGTCACATCATGTTCCAACCACTGCCATCAGGCAGGAGGTATAAGAGCATTAAAACAAGGACAAATGGTCTGAAAATAGCTTTTATCCCACAGCCATCGGGGCATTAAATGCACCTTCAGTGCAAATAATGTTTGTGCAATAACCATGTGCAGTTGTGCAATAGGTGCAATAATTCCTTAATGTGCAATAGTGCACTGTTCTGTGTGACTGTTCTTTAAAATCTTGTAAATAGTGTTTTTCTTTTTATTTTTAACTTTATTTTTTAATCTATTATATATCATTTGACACCGTAAGCAAAACATTTAATTTAGTTGTACTTGTTTCACTGGCAATAGAGAAATTATAATTCTGATTGTTGTTCTACATGTATTTTTTGGCTCTGCATTGCTGAAATAAGCACAATCCTCCTTGAGGTGACAAACTCTTGCTAAGAACACATATCACACTACTGACCTGTACACTGTTTATTCCGTGCTCTATTCAATGTTTCACTCGTTTTTGGTTGGCTTTGTATTTATCTTTGTTAGTATTAGTGAAATAAAATGTAAATTATTAAGGTATTCTTTGAAAAAAAAACATACAAACATTAAAAATTTCATACAGTCTATGTTCCACTTTAACTGAATGTAGTTTATAAGAACTGCACATCACTGAGACATGTTTAACACATCTCCACGTGTTTGTTTTTTAATTAAAAAAAATGTAGCTATAGACACTAAACTTGATTTTATTGTATTTTTCCTTTCTTCTTAGTATTATGTACAAATTCTACACTGTGTTGTCCAACTTTTTTTTTTTTTTTTTTTTTACTCTGGTTCATTTGTGATCATCACTTGTATTACTTATGAGGCCAACAGTGGCCAAGGATGACAAGCTGAATATCTATTAAATGAAAATTGATGATATGATATTCAGCACTTTAAGTTTGCATGCTGCAGTTTTCAAGGCAGAAACCCTGAACGTTAAATTACTCTGATGTGTTCACTGACCGTGATAGAAAAACACTATGTGTGAGAAATGTGCAAGAGGTCCTCACAACAAATAAAGTACTGTACACTATTTATCCAGATTTGTATTTATACTAATTACGTACTCTGCACTAGTGTTTTGGTTATTGGATTGTGCAGTTGTGTTCATGTAACTGACCAAAAGAAGCATCATTCTCAGATGGTAAAATCTAAATCTGCCGTTTTCGTTTCTTACAATTATTCTCTGGTAAGGTCCAAACACTAATGAGTGTTCTAATGAGAACAAGGCCAAGACCTGTGTTCAAAAGGGGCACAGTGCATCTGAAAAAAGGTAAAACTGCCAATGGTAGCTGAATGGGGAAAATGCAGTCTTTCAGCTTCTGTCTTCAACAATGAATGTGAGCCCTCATGCGGCTCGCCAAATGCATGCGCCCAGAGATACACAGTTATTGACTTAAGGAGTTCAGGGAGGGGCTCTGTGTCAATAAGAAGGCTTGCCCCATGCTGGCTACCCTACATGGAGGCCAGGTTGTAATTTGAGGGACTGGCCAGGGCATAGTGCCAGGGAATTAGAGAGGCGGGTGGCAGGAGATGTTTTAATTTGTGCTGCCATGTGCAAAGGCATGCACCTCTAGCCTGGGTCGGTTCCTGTGATTAGGCCGGCCGGCGTATTCCAGGAAGGGGTAGAGGGGTGGGGGTGGTGGGGTTGGAAGCAGCAAAACAAGGGAAATGAAACAAGACCAGGAAATGCTATTGACTGCTAGACATGAAGTATTTTAATATGATGATGTGACGTTGACTTATCAACATCAAAACAAAAAAACATTTATCAGGAAATCAACATCTTGTTCATTCCTGTTTAGCATGTTTTATTCTATTCTCATTTATTAATCAAATTTTTTTCAAAGCCCCAGTACATAGCAAAAGTCCTATAAGAGAGTGTTACATAAAGAGAAACACATCAACTTCTTTGTAAGCAAGTCAGACGTGTACGTCATTTCAGGTTAATTTATTCAGGCTTTGTGCCAACTACCAACAAAGTCATCTCAGGACACCAACTCACAAAATCCAGTTTGGATCCAGATTTGAATATAGTCACAGTCAGTTCATTCCATACTAATAGAGCATGTCACTTTCAGACTGCAGGTTTACTTATGGTCCCTAGAGTTTCTAAAACGGGAGGCGGAGCTTTCCGTTAGGCTCCTCTCTTGCAGAACCAACTTACAGTTTTCATCCATGAGGTTGACACTGTCTGTTTTTAAGATTTGGCTTAAGACCTTTCTTTTTGATGCATCCTATAGTTACAGGTGGCTTGGGTTTTTCTGAGCTGTCCCTTAGTTATGCTGCTATAGGCTTAGACTGCTAAAGGACAAACTGCCTTCACTTTCTCCAGTCTTCAAGTTAGTATTTAAAATTTAGCTGTCATTAACTGTGCTGGTCTTTGTTTTTCTTTCATAGAAACTAAAACCCAGACCAATCCTGAGTTTGTTTGTGTCTCTTTCCTTTCCTCTCCAACCCCAGCCCAGATGGGACACCCAACTCAAGCCTGGTTCTACTGAAGGTTTTCTCTTGTTAAAAGGGAGTCATTTCTTTCCACTGGCTTCCTTAAATAACTGTTACTAAGTGGCATTTCATATTGCACTGTATGTTGATGAACTGTATTATAATAGATGTAGAAACATGATGCAAATTTTCATTTTTAAATTTTCAGAGAGCCTATGTATGGAGAGAAACTTCAATTGGAGAAATGGGGATCCTTCTAATTCTCATCAGAATTCTGGCAGCAGCCTTTTAGATTGACTGACCTACAAAGCCCTCAACAACCTAGCTCCATCTTATATTTGATATCTTTATTGTTCCATAGTTTCCTAACAGAGTACTTCATTCTCAGACTGCAGGCTTACTCGCGGTACCTAGAGTTTCCAAAAGCAGAATGGGTGGAAGATCTTCCAGTTATCAGGCTCCTCTCTTGTGGAACCAACTTCCAGATTCTGCCTGTAAAGCTGACACATTGTCCAGTTTTAAGACTTTCCGTTTTGATAAATCCTATAGTTAGGGTTGGATTTTTATGCTGCTATAGGCTTAGACTACTGGAGGACAAACTGACCTCATTTCCTTAAATGAATTGTTAAAAATGAATCATTTTGATTTGATACTATTTTTTATCTTAACATGTGATTCTTCACCTGCCATTGTGTATCTGTTCCTCTCAAACCCAGCCAGTCAAAGCAGATGGCCGCTTGTCCTGAGCCTGGTTCTGCTAAATGTTTCTTCCTCACGAGGGAGTTTTTCCTTCCCACTGTCGCCTTCATGTTTGCTCAAGATGAGAGTTCTGTGACAGATCTAAAATTTGGTGTGGTAGTAGCTGAGACTGATCCTCAGCACATACTCTGAGTATTTACAGCTTGCACAAGATCTTTGCTTAAATGTTTTCTCAATACCTACTTTGTATGACGTCAACTATGTGTCTGTTAGCAAAATATCTCAACTGCTGGACAGATTTAAATTAAACTTTTAGGGAATAATCACTGGTTGTACTTCTACGACTGATTAACTTTTGAAGCACACACTATTCAAGATGGCCACAAAATGTGATGAGGTAGTAACGGAGTCATTCACATTCTGAGACATCTTGTGATAACAGAGTATGTATCACATCTGTCATGTCTCAACACAACGATTTTAGTCCAAAACTCTCAACATGAAAGGCCCTTTATTTACCTGAATGAAGGTGGCGAGCAGCACACAGCTCATCTCCTGCTGCAGGATGACCTTGTTCTGAGAGTTGTTGTAGCAGGCCGAGATCAGGCTCGGAAACAGCACTCTGATGAGACGCGGGTGGCTGAAGTACTGGAAGGGCAGCTGACACAGTTTCTGCAAGACGCTGGGCTGGCGGCCAGACTGCACGATCACCTGGAACACACAGTCAGTCCATGATCCAGTCAGTGGCACTGCTGGCTGTAAATCACCACCGTATGCCCCGCCCACATGTAAAACTGTCACTAAAACAACACACAAACAGCCATTAGGAGGAGACCGGGGGGCAGAGTCTCCTGCTTCACTATCACACACTATAAAACACAACGATGGGGATGTCTTGTTGCAAAATGTCAATAGCGTGACGGTGACAGGAAGGTAAATGTGTTTAACTTTTGTGTTGAACTCTTAAAAAAAAAGGTTGGAACATGACGTCAGGGCAGGACGAAGCTCAGGTGAAGAGGTCATTCATGGTGCAAACTTTGTGGTATTAACAGTATTCTTATCCTTAACCACACAACATCACAACCAGGTGACTGGAATTAAATCCAAAACCACCCCCAGACTTATTTATTTAAAAGGAGAAAAAAAAAGGGCGGGGGGTCCAATCCTAATGGTCCGGTCGCCTCTGAGCTTGAGACGCCCATGAAAAACCATCCCAGAGGCAGGAGGTCAACGTGCCAAATCCCGGCTGCACAGCTTTACAGGTACAGACTGCAGGACTACAGGCTCAACATCAATGGAAACCAGAAGTCTTGGGTAAGGTCCCAGAGTCACAGTGACATAAATTCACAAAATTTACAAGATTTTTTCCCTCCCCTCCTCAAAATACACACTAATACTCTTCCACTGGCCGCCCCTTTGATAATGCACTCCGAGCTCGAGCAGTAGGATAAACAAAGCGATAAGTCATTGCTTTTTATCAGTTTGAAGTGAAGCTCCTCAGAGCTGACCTCGTTCTGTGTGTTCACAAGGACACCAAACAGTTTCAGTTCCGATCATTTATTAAAAAATAAAAATAATCCACAGACAGGTCGGTCCCAGCTTAAACACATCATAAACATGTGAAACTGTAAGCACAATTAATTTAGTTTCTCTACCTGAAACATTTTACTTTGTGTGGATAAGTTTCAGTAGATTTGTCTGTTAAATGTAAAAAACATGTTTTTTTTTGGCGTGTATAAACTTATTTTCCTAAAGGAATTTAAGACTTGAGAAAATCTAAGTACTGAAGGGGAAAAAAAGCTGTTTTCTTTTAGAGCTATTTTCTTTCAGGGCATTTTCTTCACTAAACCAGATTATGATCATATTTAATCTTGTTTGTTAAGATGTGTTGCCCAAAGACAAACTGGGAGCACCAGAAATCAAAAACCATAATTCTGCAAAAGAAGAAGAAGAATCTATTTAATACTTGTTTGAATCCTGAGCGTTTATGTATCATAATTTAACACCGCAGCAAGCAGAGGATGTTTGAGCTGGAGCTCTTAGGTGATCCGACCCACAAATCTCCCGGCAATCTCATAATCCTCCACCAGGCATCTTCATTCCATCTTCAGCTGCTTAAACAAATTGTCCACCCTCAAGTGCCTCATGAAGAGACATGACATAAAACAAAGTCATGGGAGTCTGGAGGTAGAAACAAAATTGTGCCTGCCAATTTTCCAAACTTTTACCAGGTGGAGAGGTACAACCGAGTCTGAAAACACAAACCGAGAGCTCAGCTGAAGTATCTCCAGCTCAAAGCTCAGTGTCAGATAACTCAACTGGCATCTGGTCCACATTTCAAGCAGAACTCGGAGCAAACTCAAGTGTCTTGGCTGCTCTGTTCTTTCTTACGTTCAAAAGATGTGGCTTCTTTCAGACAGCTTTATGGTGCCTTTATTACATAACTTCCCCACCGTTCTGTGACAACAAAGACTGTGTAAAATTAATGTCCCGAAACAGATTCCTGGGAAAAACGAGAAGGAAGAACAAACCGTCGTTAAGGCAGATTAATCAATGGGCAGAAAGAGAAATAGTCCTTTCAGCCTGCATCTTTAAATTGTATGAGCAACCTTCCTTAATGCACAAAATAGTTACAATTATACATCGGACATGCTGCGACATTAATGTTTAGAAATATTTGTTATTTGGTCCAGACAACCCAAACACCTCCAGAGGAACTAGGGTGGAAGAAGGATCGTTTATCTGATGCTCAAATCTACAACATAAACCAGGTCCAGCAGAATGCCTTCACTGATAAGACAGGCCGCACGGCAAACAGCACAAAGTAAAACAAACAAACAAACAAAACTGTTTAGTGCTTTTTTACAACTTCCACGGCTTCTTGAAGTCTGCGCAGGGCGCTGTGTAAACTGCCTTTAGACTGTGTTAGTGGCAGACATTGACAAAGACACTCCAACTTGACGTTTCAGGTGACCGTCGGCTGGTTTTAAAACTCCGTGAAAACCCCACTGTTTACACAATAAAACTTAATAACTCTCATTTATCTCTATGAGCTGATGCTGTCATTCCAGCTCAGATCCAACTGCTGATAATTCTGCTGTGAAACCAAGCTGACGACATCGTTGCAGACAAATGGGAACCTCTCAATGAGAGGTTTGCGAGGATAAAAATGTCCTCGGCTTCACTTAAAGCAAGTTGGACCTGCGTTCAACCTTGAAGCAGAGTGTAAATCATGCGCCGCGCTAACAATCAGACATTCTCCTGCCAGTTAGTGGAGTGTGCTTGTATGTCACCGTTTCTCTGCCTGTGTTTACTCTGCCGGGTGATGCACTGAGTGTATTTCCCCGCTGCTGGCTCCCAGTGGTCTGTACGAGCTGCACTTACCCCGCAGGCAGTGAGGGCTAGGTTGTCTTGGCAGTAATGGACTGCTGAAGGAAGACTTTCAACATCAGGTTAACAGGAATTATAGACCCAAAGCCTGACTTGGACCTGCAGGGTGGAGGAAACGCCCTCAAAGAGAATGGGAAGAAGAGGACTGACCCCACCGATAAAGCAGAGCCCTGGAGATGTGTGTATTGGATGTTCTGTCTGGAGACAAGTCGAAGCTCAAGGGACGGCTGTCGGTGCAAAGAAAACAATTTTTGAAATACAAGCAGAAAGGGGTCTCGGAAGGCATCGCAGGGCAACCAATACGGCTACATTAAAACATCCGTAAACACGGCGAAATCAGACCCGATTGTGTGTGTTTTTAAGACATAATAGCTTTTGTGAAGCTCAGTCTGCTTGTGTGGGAGCGGCACCTTTCAATGAACTAAAGAAAAAACAATGTTTTCATAAGATTTCCACACTCTGAAATTGCATTTGTTCTGAAAAAAAAAAAAAAATCTACCCAGAATCAAGCGGGTTAAGATGTCACCATTTTACAATTACCATCAGCCAAAAGATCCAACTCATCATCACTGTGGATGAATCATGAATGAATCACTGTTGTTAAAGACATGAAGATTACCGGGATGTCTCTCCTCAGAGAGAAAAAAGGAAGTAGATGCATGTCAGTGACAACATCAATTTAATTAGCTCTGTTTGTTTGTCAGAAGGTCTCTACAGACGCACTCAAATAACAAAGAAACATATGGCTACATGGCTCGATTGCCCCCATAAGCAGAGACGCTCAAATAAAAACACAAAAGCCTGCACATGTCACTCTCCTGATGTGTATGTGCATGTGTGTGTGCGGCAAGTTGAATAATTCATGCCCCTCCAAAGCAGAGGGAATACATCACTACATATAGGGGCTGCTTCTAAGATCTGCTTTTTATGAGCAGCTCTATTTCTAAAGCGTGTATATAAACAAAAGCTGGTGTGTCGACAGTGAATCAGCAGTCTTCGGGACGGCAAAGGGCCTCGGGTCGGGCCGCTTTTTTGTCCTGCCAGTGCTTACATTAGCTCAAGAAAAGCTCAAGCTGCTCTAAATATTCTGCTTGAAGCCATCCATCTTGGTGCAGAACCGAATGGACGCGTTCCAGGAACTGGACCACTGGCAAGGATCAACCGTGTGAAGTTGTGGTGGATCCTGTTTCCTGACAATCTACACCCAAAAACTTATTTTTTTTTCTTTTTTTTAAAGCACGTTTAAAAGGAGTTTTGTTGTAATTTCTTCACCATTACTGAAAGGATTCTGGTCAAAAGAAAATTGCATTAAGGTCCCTTATTGTCATTCGCATCGCATGTGGTACATGAGGTGGAACGAAATTGTGTACACAGGGTCCCAGTTACATCAAACGGCAAAAATCTAAAGTGTAAAAAGTAACAGTAAATAAGGATCTAAGATATAAACTAAGACACTAAACGATTGCCCAACAGTACACTAAAGGATATAAGATATACGTTAAACACTAACAGTGTTAAACAATACACCGAACAGCAGCAGCACGATTCTCATAGGTTCGGTTCGGCTATATTTTACACGCTTAATACGAGCTGAGTCGGGCCCGGAGCCCCAAAACTAACATAAACTGGGATTTATTCAAAGCATGCAACAAAAATACAGAAACAAGGCGCCAAAAGTGAAGTAGAAATAAATCTACAATAGCATGGTCCTATTGCAGAGTGGTTCCTCTTAGCAACGTGGTCTTGTTAGCGTTAGCAGGTCCCGTCACAGATGTTATTTTAGCAATGCTGTTCTTAGCTGAGTGTCTCACAATTAGTAGTTTATCAAATGTTTAATTCAATTAGCCCGTGTTCAATTATTACTTATAATATGCTAATTGAATCTGCAGTGACCAATAAATAATAATTCTGCACAGTCAGATAATTAGATTAGCTTGTAGGGAGGAACAGCAGGATGTCACAGGTCAAAAAGGAAGTGAGACTCTGTAATAAGGCTATAAACTGTAATGTTGGGCTTGCAATCAGGTAGACATAAAATGTGGTATCAGACACTGAAGCTGTGAGCGTCGCTCGTGTGGCTCAGACTAATCAAAGCCCAGCCAACTGTAGCAGGACTAATCAGGGGCCGATAGACAGGCCATTCATGACAGCCAGCCACACAGCAGCCAGGTCTCTGCTCCATCACTTCCTGCTCACTTCCACACAGCCTCCTAAGTAGTTGTAACAGCGAGGCAAGCAGACTGCCCAGCTCCGGGGGTTGTGGGGGCGGGGGGGAGACAAAGGCTCACTCTGTGGTACAAAAGGCGACACACAGACCAACGGCGGGAAGGTGCCAAGGCATGAATCTTTAAACAGGTGCTTTTTGTTACGATTACAAAACTACTCCCTTTTTCTGACTAATAATACATGAGAGGAAGAATGGTAACATGATATCATCAAGCTTTTCATCCTAAATAGACAACTTTACACAACTCAACAATGTTTTAATGAAACCCGTCCTGGAGAAAATAATCACGACAAAAATAAATAAATAAAAATAAAAATAAAAATTAGCAATTCAGTAACATCCGAAATCAGGTTTGATGTACGATCAAATTACTGGTCAATTTTGCTTTATTATTTTATTTTATTTTTTTTTACAAGTAAAATACTGCAATCTTCTCTGATTTTAAGATTTTACTGCTTGTTTTTAAAGTTTTAAAATGTCTGGCCCCGTCATATTTACATGATCTTGTTAAAATTTACACTCCAGTAGGAGCCCTCCGGTCAGCCAACTGGTTCCTCTTAAAAGTCTCCAGATCCAAAGTGAAGTCTAGAGGTGATCGGGCTTTTTTCAGCTGCTGCTCCAAAACTGTGGAACAGCAGATCATTTAAATCGCTGAGATTTTTAATTCTTTAAGACTCATCTTCTGGGAACCAGTTAGATGATTTTTCCTGTTGTGTTTTATTGTTAACTTCTTGCTTCCTTAGTGACCAGATGTATTTTCTTGTTCTTCTGTCTTGTTTTCATTTTAATTTGACTAAACTGTAAAGCACTTTGGTCAACTTCTGTTGTTTTTTTTTTTATGTGCTACATAAATGAACTGATATCTTCCAGCTTTTTTTTTTTTTTTTTTGGGACAAACTTAAAGCATTTTGTAAATTAAAAAATAAAAGATTAGATTATTACTGTACATGTAAGCCATTTGACAGATGGCAAAAAGTAATCTGAAAATGCTTTACTTATTTTCTAATATATACTGTGAAAAAATAAAAAATAAAATTTATAAAATCTAAAACTTTTTTATCTTATGCTTTTTATAACTTAAGTTAGTCTTTGTATTTGTCACTTAAATACAAATTCATTTAAAATTTCACATTAAAAAAAAAACCTAAAATGTAATCAAGTTTTAGTTTTAATACTACATTTGTTGTCAGTTTAGTTTTTTATTTTACCTGGTTGTCAGGATGGTTCACAGTAAAGTAGCCCACACAGATGATGACTTCATGCAGCAGGTCTTCAGATGAATGTTGGGTGCAGTACCACAGCAGGGAGCTGACGATGTGTCGGAAAGCCAGAGAGAGGCCTTCAGCTCCTAGAACAGACTGAGTAACAGACGAACTATGTCAGTGTGCGCCCGCAGGACTTTAAACGTGGACGGTGCGTGACAACTTCACGATGTGAAGCAATAAAAGGTTATACGTTTTTGCTGGTAGAAACATACATGGTTAAAGTGTATAAGCAAATCAAACAGGGTCCAACCGTAAAGCAACTCTATCCTACTTAGAAGTTAAGATACTAGGTGGAGCATGCGGACAGTATTTATTAAACATGTCAGTGTGACGGAGCGCCGTAAGATCATCGTAATTTGTTCTGGAAGTTTGGGTGTGTTTGCGTCTTAACGTTTATAAACACCTGAGGAACTTAAAGCTGGCGTCAGGTCCCAAAACAAAATATTTAGTCATTATTTAAATTTAAATTGTATTTAAACAGTTTTTGTTACATTTATTTTATTTTAGCTGATTTTAACTAATTGTGGTGAAGTTACATTTTTCAGCTTGAAAGCATCCTCTAAGAAATCTCGTAACTTATACCGCTTGGACCTTTTCAAAATTTGCATCTAAAACCCCATTTCTGGAAGCATCAGAAGAGCGAGTTAAAGCTCTGAATTTTGATCAGCCTACTTCTATGAATGTGAATAAGCTGTTGCAGTGAAGTAATGTGAAACACAAGGTGATTATGACTCGCAGCCAAAAAAAGGGCAACATAATTTAAAATGTTCATAAAATTGCGGCGGAGAAACACTTTCATTTCCAGCTGTTTTTAGTTGCCTGAACGTGGCGGGTCAGTGACAGGAAGCTGCTTCAAAGTAATTACCCCAAGGCATTAAAATAATTAACGGCGTTCTGGCTCGCTTCTGTGGCTCTCAGTCTGTGTGGTGACTTAGCACAGTGAAGCTGTCGCCCCGTCCTCCGCAGGGTGGATAATGTATTGCCCCGCGTACAGTGATAATCACTTGTGCTCCATCCTAATGTCAGACCCACTGGACTCTACTCAACCTCAAAAAAATAAAAAATAAAAAATAAAAAGACAAGGTCAAAGGGCACCAGTGTTTATGTCCACAGGTCAGCTTTGTTCCTAAAAGAACAACTCCTTTTAAAATGTCTCTTTACTAATCAACTAGCATCAATTTGACCACAAGCATGTTTATTAAAATAAAGTAGTATATAATTTTTAGAAACTTCATGTAACCTATTTTTTAAAACGTTATACCGCTTGCCACACCTAGTAAAACAAAATACTGCAGCCAAGGGAAATGCTTGCTCAAACAAACAGCACCTGTATAAAATTGAAAATTATTTTGTAACATTGATAAATTATATATACTGTATATTTTAATATATATTTTTACCTGGAAGGCAGAAAGGTCAAGAAGGGCATAACTGTTGAGGAAGCGAATGCCCTGCAGAGCCACCTGGATGACCTCAGGGCTGTAGGGTTCTTGACTCTGAGAGGCAGACTCTGGTGAGAAACTGTGCAGCAGGATACAGTACAGGGTGTGCACCACTCCCACCAGGTCTGTGGACTGCAGCAGGGCTGTGAGTCCTGTTGGGTCCTGGCGTTTGTTGTCAAATATACTGGGAGCACTAAAGAGGAAGAGAGAAGAAACGCACTGTATGTTTTGAAGGAATAAAAAAATGGATAAGCTACTTAAATGAAAACTGGACACTGGATTACAGGACTCCAAAAGAAAATACTTTGAACATGTTGTCAACTAAGGTCAGAAATATATTTTGTGAGTTTAGCATTTAATTTAGTTTAATATCAGATTAAATAAAGATGAATTTATTCTATATATATGAAAGCAGCACTTCTGTTAAAAGCCAACAAAACGGACTGCTTTCACAGGAGGAGAAATACCGATTTA
>JARVGQ010000002.1:26076623-26089163 GCA_031762355.1 Hypsolebias martinsi | reverse complement strand
GGCCAGGCTATAAACCCAAGCACATTTGAATAAAACACATTTCATGTTCAAGGCCTGGTAATTTTTTTTTTTTTTTTTTGTGTGACAACTATAGGGAAGGTACAGTAATTAAAAAAAGCATAAGTGTTTAATATGCAATTATGTAATTGTTATTGTGTAAAAGTGGAGCTCCTCTGCCTGTGGCAAATGGCTAACTCTGTGTATTTTCAGTACTTAAGTGGAACCCCTTCATTTTTATCAACTGACTTTCAATAATGGGTGCCAAAAAAAATGAAAAGAAAAATGGTAACATTTTAAAAAGGCTTCAATGTGGTCTTCCATAAACAGGTGGGGACAATACAGTGGTCATCTCTAATTGTTATACAGTTAATGCACATTACAAGATTTTAATCAGTGGATAAAGAACAAAAATTGATCTCAGATGAGGTTTTCTGAAAATACAGCCTGTTCTAGCTCAGGAGACAAAACATTACCAGGTGAGAAACTAATTTTTGCTGTACAAAACAAACAAACAAAATCTATTACCGTAAATAAAGAAGGATGAAGATTTATGAATGGCTGAGCATCGAGACTTTATAATTAGGCCCTGAATTATACAAAAGGGTCCGTCCCATCTAATTATTACTCAGAGTGACTATTGTTACACCAGCTGATGGGAAGGTCCAGGCAGGTGGTGATTCCTGCTACAGTATCTGCAGCCCAACAGACCAGCTAAATTGCTCACTGTATTCTCCACCCAGCAGACACTCACTAATTAAAGCAGAGGGGAGGACCGTCACAGTGGTGCAGCACTACAAACAGATGGACAACAAAAGAAAAACTCCATTAAGAACAAATGTTACCTTTAAAGTGTGCCTTAAACCAGCAGTCCACTCCTTTACAAGTAGAATGCAAATCACACTGCATCCAAATGAACCTCAGCACAGAAGATTATCATTCAGAGGGCAAAGCCAACTGTAACCCACAACAAGGCTGCAACAGTAAATGTTTTTCAAGACTTTAATAGTTTATGTAAGATATGACTTAGTTTAGTCAATTATTCATTTCAGCATTTACTCTGTGCTCACAATGTATGTTTAGAAAATTAACCGAGTGGTTATTTAAAATTATTTTGTACATGATATATTAACTCGGGGTTGCCGGTTCAAGCCCAGGTTGCGTCAGGAAGGGCATTTTGCGTAAAACAATTTCCAAATCGGCCATCACTAGCTGTGGCAATAGAAGGGGTAGCCGAAAGAAACTTACTTACAACTTACTTACATTATTTACCAACTCACTACCTTTGGGTTTAATAACACAGTGTGACATATCGGGTGCCACAAATACCTATTTTACACAAAAGGAATTTTTAGTAATTATTTTAAAGTAGTAAGTGAAAAATAAGGTATATTGAGGTGAACAGCAAGCATTCCCTCTAGCACGCGACATGCTGCGTTATAGGTCAAACATTAAGCGCAAACTATTATACAGTGGTCCCTCAAAACTTTGCGGTTCGTTTATCACGGACTCGCTCTATCAAGGTTTTTCAAAATAAGATTGGATATGATACACAACTGGCTGATTGATGGATGAGCCACTCGATAGGCATGACATTTTTATTTAAAATAAATTTTAAATTATTTAGCACCTGCTCCACATTCGTGCAGCCCAGAATTGCAGAAAAAGCTTCCTCCTGCACCTCTGGGCAGCCCATACTGCAGGATAAACTTCCTGCTGCAGCTGATCAGCTGTTCACCATGATATATATGTTCCTACTTTGTGGTTTTTCACTTATCGCGGGTCTTCAGGGTACGGATCCCCGCAAGATAAATGAGAGACTACTACTGTACAGTACTGGAACAATGTCCAGAGCTATGTATATGTGCACGTTTTAACAGGCCAGTGTCTCGACCCCTCTCCATGGCAACACAACTCTTTAGCAGTAGCAGCTCATCTACCAGAGAATAAAAAGAATGTAGCAAATTCTGGCGTGTCCATCTGGCCTTTAAAGTCCCCTAATACTAAAGATGGGAGGTACATTTTATTTTGGGATGAATAGTGGACATGGAAAAGTAATTCTGAAAAAAAAAATTCAAATGTCAAAAATACATTTTGTCTATAATAAATTGTGCTGCCACTTTAAGAGTTAGCAGAGTAACCAGTTTTTCGTCCTAACAGAATTACTGGAGATTCCTGTACTAAATGATGTGCAGATTGCTGTTTTTTCAGTGTTTATCTTTTCTTAGATGAATCTTGAAGAATAAATGCCAGTAAACAATAGCTGAAGTTATCATAATATGACTCTTTAGTAATAATTTTAAAACATTTAATTTGTGTTAGTGAAAATTGTACTAGCTTTTCTATTGCGTTTTCATTGTAAAGTTAGCATCTACGCTAATTGTTGGTCAGCAGTCAATGAGTACCGGTAATTATGTTTTGACATCATTTACATTTATTATTTATCCATTTGATGCCATTTATCTATCAGTCCATTACCTTTACCCACTTCCATTCTGGGTCACAGGGGTCACTTGTGCATAAAAAAATATATAAATATGAGTTTATTTATGTAAAATAAACCATAGTAATTTAGATCAAAGTTTATGCTCAATAATCCAGGTAAAAAAAAAAAAAAATCCAACAAAGTCAGGTCCACTGAATTTTTTTTTTTGTAGTAACTTGAACAGATGAAGTTCTTTGCATGAAGGATGAAATGTTTAATAAATAAATAAATAAATAAAAGTCCTGAAGACCTGACTTAACTTTCTTTGATGCATAGTAATTTATGTTTAAAATTATCAGAATGCATCACTATTCACTATTCAACCCTCTGAATTGTAACTGAATCATAAGATATCCCATGAGCTTCAAAGCAGATACAAATCTGAAAAGATCTGATGGTGCAAGAACCAATACAAAGAGACCCCAGACATCGCTGGCGAAAAAAAAAGTCAGGCACAGCCTTACATATTTTATATTCTTTTCCTGATTTGTCAGATCCATTTCAACTACAAGAGGAAAACCTACAGTATAAGGCAGGTGGTCACATTATTATGGCTAATAAGTTTTGTGCCTCTCTGATTTAAATGCAGCAGTAAAATATGTTTGGGCTACGAATGGAACCATTCTAAACTGAACTAAATGCTGTGAGGCTCACCTCTGATAAGTTGTGGCACTGCTGACCTGGGTTGCATCTGTCAGTCTGCTGAAGGCCCATCCAAGAAACCTCATTATCCTGCTATTCTACGCTTCACCCCCCACACCCCACCATGTCCCCTGACAACTTCCATCAGTCCCTCAAGTCAACCAAACCAGACCGACAGCTACCAAATAATAATGTTAATATAGTCTATTTGGCTCTTGGAGAGCCATGTTCCTAAAAGTTTCCAACCTGTCAAACATGTTGCTGTTTTTTATATGAGTTAAGTGAAAGTCGTAGGAAATACTTAATAACTTGGAAGAGATTTATAGCTAGGCCAGTGTACAGTAAAGAACTGAAAAAACAAACGATTGTTTCAATCACCAAAAGTAAAGTGAAAAAAATCAAGTTTGACACAAATCAAACAATTAGAGGTCACCGAGGGAGAAACACACATGGGTCAATCACTAGTTTTACCCTAAAATGTAAAGGAGGAGGGCTCAATTTGGGAGGGGGTGAAAACAACAGCACAAGAGGAGAGGGCTGAGTGTTGTCTAAGGAATTAGCAAAGAAAGTGGAGACTGAATCAGATATGGGAGAGAAAAACAAATCTCTAGGTGAGTCAACGACATGAGGGATGCTTGTTAGGTCAAATAATCTAAATGGCCCCAGTATGAAGTGACTCAGAGGCCAGACAGCAATGCTGATACAGACTATTTATTTGACTTTGTCAAAGGATTAGGCAGGGAAATGTTGCTCAGGCTGTCTCTCTGGTGATTCACAGTTCACCACAACATTGGCTGGATATCTGTGAAAGAAGGTGTTGAAGTAGAACTTGCCACAAGGGTGGCAATCTGCTTTAAACAAAGGTAAAAGACAACGCAAAAGCTGCTAGACAGAGCCTTGATCTGCCTCTTGCCTACGACACTGCTGTTAAATGGAGCACATCTCCTGTGGCCCACTGACCTTTGACCTCCCACTGAGAGTATGTGGAGCTGAGGGGAGGAGCCCTCATGTAGCAACAGCTTGTGTGCTACTCCTGTCACGCTGCTCTCCTCCTCGTTCCTTGCAGGACACCATGCCACCCACCACCGCCTCGTTCTTTGCCTCTCTGGGGAAATTTGGTAATGGCCTTACCAGCCGTCCACATCATTACTGTTGGGACACCATAATCTCTCTATCCACACACTCAGAGGGGTGCATGGAGGGCTGTTATGATGGTTCAAACCACAAAATGGCATGAAATTTATGTCTCGTTACAGAAAGTGGGCTGTATATTCCTCCCATCATAAACATGATGACAAGTGTTTTAATTCTTCCCTCAGTTTCATATTAATGTGGGTTTTGGTCTTAAAATTAAACACACACACACACACACACACACACACACACACACAACATACAAAACTTACTGCGGCAAAACAGGTAAAATAAAAAAAAAAAAAAAAAAAAAAATTGACGACTTGCCTACATTAAATGAAGAATTTTTAAATGGTAAATCTAATTTACGATCGTCTAAACAGTGACATTTGAGTCATGCAAGCCACAGACGCAGGACATTATCTAGTTTTGTGCTCGGAACTTCTTCTATTTGCAACATGTGCACAGTAAAAACGGTTAATATGGTCTTTGTTAGCCTTTAACCAAAGGCAAGCGTAGAGCACACTGGAACCGTGAAACTCTGCAAAACCAGTATTCACTGAAAATACAAACCAAAAGGTCCAGAGTGGCAACAAAATAATTCTTTACAAGCATATTTTGTATTAAAATAGGTAAAAAAGGAGCTTCAAAACATTAAAAACAAAGCTTATTGAATAATAATAATAATAATAAAAATAAAATACAAACACCTCATTACTTTATGTATATCTGTATTATATCTGCTGTACCTGCTTTTCTAAAATTCGGGAAATCTCTCCAAGAGTTCTGTCCAGTCCAGATGCTTTATTATTGGCCCACTGCCCGCCATCTTGGCCCTGCAGTTGCTTCAGTAGGTCTTTCACCAAACGCTGCAACCTGAATAAAAAGGTGCCCAAATTAAATTTCTTCACCTCGGATTTTCATGTAACCAGCAGATCTGAAACTATTACTGGATCAGTTCAGGTCTGCACAAAATCTGTTTTAATACATGTTGTAGTTGCAAATATTCAGTAAAGAAAAATAAAATAAATAAATAAATAAATAAAAACAATTGATGATATGATGCATAATATTTTATCAACCATTTTGATTCAGTATTGACAGAATGTAAAAACGATTTGTTTTAATTTTTAAAAGTACACCATCATCATCACCATCTTTGTTTTGATTATCAATATTATTGTTGTTTTCTAATAAATTATTGTAAGAATTTTATATTAAAATGGTTTAAAATGTTAGACATAAACTATTAAATAAATAAAGTCAAAATTTCAACTGTTAAAGTTGTTATAACACTCACTTGGCTTTGTACGGAGACTCTGGGACTTGATTCTTTGCTTCCATTGAGGTCTCGTATTCCTTTGCCCTGCAGACACAAAGGCAGACAGTATTTTTGCAACCGCAGGAAAAAAAAAAAAAAAAGAAGCCCATCAGTAATTGTGGAAGCAAAAGATCAAAGTGGAAATAAGTGAGATGACAGTTGGTCTGTTTAGCAAATTGTTATGAGTGTTAAAAACTGAGACTTTGGCTGTGAAGGGATCACCATTACGCCACCATCAGTTTATATTTTAACTTTTGTTTTTTACAAAATGAGGACGTTGTTTACTGCACTTACTGTCAGACAATACTTGGAGGAAAATTGGCAACAAGGCTTATGTCACTGCTTAAAAAGGTCAAGGTCAAGGGTGTTATCAGAGTGGCATTAGGCAAAGAGACAAAGTAATTCAAAATATATGCTTACGTGCCTTTGTGGGTAAAACTGGGTGGACATTTAACTTTCCATCAACCATTCCCATACATGATAAGTAACTATTGATCAAAGTTTGACAGAGCACTTTCCAGTAATCCATCTCAACAGTGATGGAATCAAGACATTTCCTGGCTTTCGAAAGCTTGGTCACACTCCCAACACATCATACCTGGACAAACTAATTACTGTTCACATCTCTCTCAAGGGCAGTCACGTCAAAGAAATTTATAAATGGCCTCATTGCAAAGCCATAATACAAGAACGAAAGCGTAACAGGTAGTGGTGTTGTTGGCTCTTTTTAAATACTACAAAAAAAAAAATCAGTTAATTATTAAAACATCTTTATTAAAAAGCAAAAACATCTTAAGTAATCTGTTGGAATAAAAATTTAAAATCCACTTTTACTGCATCAAAAGTTAAGTTGTAAATAGGTGTATAATTCATATTTCATTGTAAACATGCAAGATAAATATCACACAGTTGCTCCAAGAACCTTACAGTCTCCGGCCTGTTTGTGATTCACAATATTAATATATCAGTCTCTGACAGGTTTATACCATATCAAGTTAAAAAGGGAGTAACAGCTGAGCAATTCATTATAGTCATGTTAAATGTGCAATAAATCCAGGTATTCAGAATGAACAGAGAAGGCACAGTGTAATGCAAAACACCTCAGAAACAAAGATTTTCATAGATTTTAACCTAATTTCTATTTAATTTAATTGCACTTTTCAAATGGGTGGAGTTTGCATGTTCTCTCCGTGCATGTGTGGGTTTTCTTCAGATACTCCGGTTTCCTCCCACAGACCAAAAACATGTGTGTTAGGCTGATTGGTAACTCTAAATTATCCCTAGGCGTGAGTGAGAGAGTGAATGGTTGTCTTGTTTGTTTATGTGGACCTGTGATGAACTGGAGCCCTAGGTGTCCCTCGCCTCTCGCAAAGTGGTAGTTGGACATGGGCACCAGTGACCCCCCGCGACCCAAAAAGAAAGACAAAGGTAAAGAATTTGAAAAGATGGATTGAAAACTGTTGCAGAAATGCATTTAAACTTGTTAATGCACACAAAAATTTACAGAAATGTCTGCTCAATTTGTCAACCACTCAATGTAACCCATTAATCTGATGTATACAGAATTACAATTATTGATTTTACATTTATATTCACAAGTCTATGCACTTATAGGCAAAATATTAAGTAACACAAGTTAAGGTTGTGATTGGAATTTCATGCTGTATTCCATACAAGACTGTCTTTGCACAAACTGCCACTTGTGTTTCACACTCCCACATAAGAACACACTGACCACTCTGTTTCCTGCTCAGTGGAGCACGAGCAACCCTCAAAAGCCAAACAATTTGTATCAGAGCCGCAGACTTTGGTTTCTGGACTCAGAACCCAATCCTGGACACTGACTGGAGAAATACTTACATTTTGCTTACAATTTTAAAAGCTTATCCATCCATCCATCCATCATCTTTACCCGCTTCTTCCTTTTCAGATCGTGGGGATCACTGGTGCCTATATCAAGCAGTGACTGTGTAAGGGGCAGGATACTCTCTGGATGGGTCTCTAGTCCATCACAGGGGCACAGACAAACAACCATTCATTCTCTCACTCACACCTAGAGACAATTTAGAGCTACAGTAGTCCCTCATTACTTCACGGTTCGTTTATTACGGATTCGCTCAATTACGGTTTTTCAAAATAAGATTGGACATGACACACAATTTGCTGACTGATGGATGAGCCACACGATTGGCATGAAGTTAAATTATTTTTAATTATTTAGCACCTGCTGCACATTTGTGCAGCTCAGAGCATCATCAGAAAAAGCTTCCTCCTGCGCCTTTGTGCTGCCCATACTGCAGAATAAACTTCCTGCTGCAGCTAAACAGCTGATCAGTCGTTCACTGTGCAGAGCGGAGAAGTTGGCGTGGCCAAGAGTGCTTGCAGGTGGCAAAGAGCTGAGGAGGCAGAGAGCTGAAATCATGAGATTCTGTGCTCTTTTAGAGCATTTAGAGGTTAGAAACATTGTTTAGAATATTCCAAGAGTTTGTGAAGGGTTTAAATGACGTAATATATATCCATTTAAATAATAAAATAAACTACTACTTATTACTTGTACTAGTATTCCTACTTTGCGGTTTTTCACTTATCACGGGTCTTCAGGATATGGATCCCCCGCAATAAACGAGGGACTACTATACCTATCAGCCTAACATGCATGTTTTTGGTCAGCGGGAGAAAACCGGAGTACCTGGAGAAAACCCATGCATGCACGGAGAGAACATGTAAACTCCAACCAGAAAGGCCCCCGGCCAGGATTTGACCTGACGACCTTCTCGCAGAGAGGCAACAGCTCTACCAACTGAGCCCCCGTGCTGCTCTTTATTAGCTTATTTTATATTCAAAAACATTTATTATTAAAAGAGGGCTGGGCCAGATCACACCTCCCCCCCCGCTCCCAAAGAAAATGCTGAGTGCATAGCTTTATGACACAACAGGGCCCCATGACGGCTTTGCGAAAAGTGCTGTTAGAACCACTCGCTTTTACGGACACCATACCGCGTTTCAATAAAATGGTTCATTTCCACCCAGTGGTGAAGTGGCTCACCTTTATGTTTACAGGGACTCTGTGTTATTTATGACCTCTAAAGGCCGGCTGCCTTTGAGTGCTGGTCTCTGCGGGACTGCTGCCGAGTGATGGCGAACAGAGGCAGATCGTGTTGTCACCGCCGAGTTTCACAACGGTACAAAAAAAAAAACAACAATACTAACAATAAAGTGTTGACAATAAATGAATGACTAACCCTGTAATTATCTCTTTAGTCATCCTAAGGATTTATCTGCTCTTCTGGACAGCTTATCAACAATATATTATCTTTAGAAACATCACATATTGTAATCAATAACGAGGATAAAGTATATCCAGCCCTTTAACAGTCAGTGCCAAACTAAAAAAAAACAAAATACTCCAGCTTAATACAGATCATAAAGACGATCAATTAAAAAGCTTTAAACATATTTACTTTTTGAACAACCTAGGTACTCAACACAACGCACTCAGTGGTTATTCTAAAAATAAATTGAATTTGAAACGTCACAGAAAAGGCCTGACAGTAGCAGAAAACAAATTAAGAAAAACTAGATAAAACCTGTCTTTTTCTGTACATTTCTTCTTTTAAGAAGTATATTTAAATTAGGCTACTCTTTATTTTGAGAGTTATTTAGTTTAGTTTATATTTTTAGGCAAGTTTATCTTGATGGGGGCTCTGGAATTTTGAACATTGACATGTTTGCTGAAAGACGAGTGTAGTATCACTAAGGTTGCACAATATATAAAAAAATGTATGCTGTATATCAATATCTCTAAGGACTGTTTCAAGTCATTGTGTTATTTTAACTTAAAATGCCATGCCCTCAGTCTCTGCACATCAATAATGTTTGGTGCAATAGATGAAGCCTCCATCTTATTTAGATTAAAGTGGCTGAGAAGCAAAAACAAACAAAATCATCTTGATAAAAGAACAGAAGAAGAGTGAAGAAAATAGCACCAAATCTCTGATATCATCATCATCACTATAACTAACAACACAACTGCATGTTTTCCTAATTTGTTCCTCCAGGATTTTGTGAACTTTTTTGTGATTATTGCGCAACTAAAATGTTGCAATCAAAGTTGCATAGTTATAAAGTTATTATTTCTTTTTTCATCTTTAAAAGAAGGCAACGACTGATGTATTTCCTTGTTGCAGGTTGAGGCCCAAGCTCAGATTCCAGGTAGAGAAGCCAGAAAGGGGGATAAGGTGTTTAGTCAAATTTGCAACTAAACAAAATCAGACGGGATTGGTTGAAGTAGTTAACAGTCACAAATCACATCACAAATTCCTGGAGGGACTGTATAATCTTTCGCAGTACTAGTGTGCACAACACTGTATGCTGATTGCATATCGTGTGGAATTGTACTTTTATTAATTTTAAAGCCTTTGATAATGCAAACTGACTTTAAAAAAAATCCTAAACATAATTTTAATAATTACCTGCTTTGTGATCATTGATGGTGGTCTAAATTCACCACTGTGAGTGTTTGTATGTGTGCGAAAGCGAAAGAACGAATGAACAAGAAACACATGGTAAAGTGCTTTGCACAATGCTCTGCATTCAAAGAAGAACTGAAGCATATATTATGTGTTCATGTCATCCAGCTTGTGATGGAATCCTCTTCATAATATGCATCAGTGACATCTTTATTAGTTTTATTAGTCAATAAGAAATGTCAACATGGCATCTGTTCGTAGTCTCCTTTCCTGCTCCGACAGAGAGTTAAACTAATAGAGCTCAAGTTCAGGTTATGACACACAGCGCCGTCACCTCCAATTTGTTGATTACTATCGATTTTCTTTGATGCATCATTAAAAAAATCAATAACTCGGAAGAAGAAAAATAGGCATGGCTCATACATACTTTAACATACATCTTGTACATTGAAGACGACTCCAGATTTGGCAGCCTAGTGGCAGCAATTTGGAGGAAAGCTCTTTACAGAGGAAAGACTAGGACCCACGGATCGATTTGCAGCTTTGCTCCCCAATCACAGAAAGTGGTCATAAATTAAGCTCATCACTGTTACCTTGTAGACAGCAATGATGCAAATAACATCTGCTTTCTATCTCCTTGTCACTAATAAAAAAAAAAAAAAAGCCTTGGCACAGTTTTTGTTCTGAGTTTGTGAGAGGATGAAGAGATACGAGCAGAGCGACAGACTGATCCAGAATTAGAGAGAAAGAGGATTTTTATTACCTGGAATTCATCCGCGCTCGAAGCTTCTTTGCTTTCTTCCTTGCTTTCTGGCGTTCTTCTCCATTTTTTACACTCTCAGAAGAAACAGAACTATCTGTCAGAATATCCACAATGTATTTCTTCAAGGAAAGATGCTCCTAAAAATAAATAAATTAATTAATTAAAAATAAATAAATAAATTAGAATTGCACAATGGGATATCCAATTCAGTTCATTTCAGTTTATGTATACAGCGCCAAGTCACAACAGAATTAATCTCAGGGCACTGAACAGAAACATCCATATACAGTATACATATGTATATAAATTCAATTACGGTAGTAACATTACAGTATTTATCTAAGATAGGGTAGAGATCCAAGTGAGTAATAGTATTGCAAAGGACTGTTTGGATGCAGAAAGTTGTATGTTCCAGGTGTAAAGCATTTACAATTTCCTAAAAAAATAAAATAAAATAAAATAAAATAATAAATAAATAAATAAAAAACAATGTTTGGTGAAATTAGATGAACTCTCAAACAGATGATGCTGAGCAAATACAGTGTTGCCATGGTGATGACAGAAGTTTAAAAAAAAAAGTGAATTATTCATGTCAGTACCGGTAATATTATAAAATACTGTATTTGCTGGTGTAGATTTTTTTTTATTATAAAATATTAAAATCCCATCCTTTCCTAAAACACTACATCATTTACATAAAAAAAATGGCAAACTGCTTGTTCACAATGAGTAAAAACAATATCATAAACTAAATATGAAAGACAAATTATAACATCAGTGTGCAACTTCTAAACAAATTTAACTTCAGAACGAAATCAATGTTCTGATAGCTTGAAGTTGCCCGTTGCTTACTAAGCTACAGAGTAAGCTGTAACCTCTAAATCAATTTTACTAGATTATACACATTTACCATGGTTAAGCAAAAAGAAGAAAATAAATAAATAAATAAATAAAAAAATAAAATAAATAAATAAATAAAAAAAGCACTGTAGATCAAGCTTTCTCCTTCTAGTTGGCTAAAATATATATTAAACAATTATGTATCCAATAATTACATATGCTACAAAGGGTAGTGATTGTAGGTTTAATAAAAATATGAAGTTTCTTCTTCCTGAGAAGTCCAGGATAGGTTTCAAAGCAATAACACATATGGAAATACAACAGAAATACAATAATGCTTGTCAAATCTAAGTACACGTAATACACTTAGTATGCGATACTGAATATACTGTCTGACGTCTCTCAACAGCACCACTGGACCCTGTAATTGCCTCTGATTGTCTACCCTCTTTTGTGTCCACCTGCCCTCCCACAGACATGCAAGCAGCCCGAAGGTGTTACCTTCTGTCTGGCCTCGTCAGACAATTCTGACATTTCCACCAGGAGATGGGGGAATGTAACCCAATTTGAGCAGCATGATGCATGTGCAAGAAACCCAATTACCCAATTAACTTGTCATCCAGCACCCTAGAGAATAGGATAGCCCTGAAATAAAGGGGCTTCCATTCAGCAGTGATGCTAACCTGTGTGTGGGATGCCATAGCCTTTGGTCAAGTGTTGTCCCTACACCTGCTGCCTGAATAGAGGGTTTTCACAGTGAGGGCTTGTAAAAACCTCAAGTGTGCAAAAGCAAATTAGTGCAACAGAAACAAAAAATTACAGTGTGAATCTTTTTTTTTGTTTACTTAACCTGGAAGATATATATATATATATATATATATATATATAT
>JARVGQ010000002.1:25930352-25942023 GCA_031762355.1 Hypsolebias martinsi | reverse complement strand
GCTGTTCCTCAGTCTAGTGGTTCTACACTTAATGCTCCTCAACCTCCTTCCTGAGGGGAGCGGGGCAAAAAGTGTGTTCTGGGTGAATGGTGGACAAAGTACTTTGTACTCAATTCTAGTACTTAAGTAAAAGTATTGATACTCATGGTCGTTTACTCAAGTTAAAGTACAGGTACTGAAGTACTTACTTTTGAAAAGTATTCAAAAGTACATGCATTAAAAAACACTCAAGTATTTAAAAGTACAAATTATATTTTCTAATATCAGTACATTGCTGTATTGTTTTGAGTGATTTTACTCATTCATTCAACCTTTATTTAGACAGGTTAATCCCATTGAGCCTCTGGGACTCATTTACAAGAGAGACCTGGTTTCTTGAGTTCCTGATTTTTACAGAACCTTGTAATTCTCCAAAACCACCTGATGACATAGAACCACTCTAACACTGCATGCCTTAAAAAAAAAAAGCTTGTAAACTACAAATAATATTTTCCCTGTATGTTTGTGGAACATCATGGAAATCTTGGAAATCCTAACAGATGATGCACATTTAGTGTCTTCCTCAGCTTCAGTATTCATACACCGCATTGTTTGTTTGTAAAAGTTCATATATTGACAGCAACAAAACACAGGAGAGGATACTGTAATGCTGATAATTGCAACTACTGTCATACTTAACATAGAAGCTTACAAAACAAGAACGTTCTGCACAGATGAATCTAGCATAAAACCTGAATCAACAACTGGCCAAATGCATTTAAGGAAAGAAAAACGGCAACGCGGATTACAAAGCTGAGCCAAAAGGAACAAGTAACGAGAAGCTTCCTAGAAATGTAGTGGAGTCGAAAGTACAATACAGTATTTGTCTTTGAAATGAAGTGGAGTGAAAGTCAAACTTTCCCAAAAACACAAATACTCAAGTAAAGTAAATATACTCAGAAAATGTACTTAAGTACAGTACTCAAGTAAATGTACTTTGTTATTGTCCACCACCGGTGCTGGGTGAGTGGGGTCCTTCATGATGCAGGTGGCCCTCCTCCTGCATCTGGAGGTGTAAATATCTGTGATGGAGAGGCTCACTTCAAATTCTCCAAACCGTTCAGAGCAGACCTAAGAGTTTGTACGAGGAGTTGTAGTTTTAAATGTTTGTTTGCACTTTCTTCCTTTTGTTGACACTAGAACTTGGCAAAGATCCCCTCGTTAAAGGCAAGCAGGCAGTGGAAATTAAACACACCATGAAAGAACCTCGATCCCTCACTGATGCGGTTCGGACTTCTGGCCACACAAAGGAACTGCACCTACGCGATATCTGCTGGAGACAAGCAAATGGTGAGTACCGGTAGGCAGAATTTCCCACAGTCTACAATGCATCTTTTTCCTGCTTTATGTTCCTGTGGGGGGAAACAAAAACAGCTGATGTGATGTGTAGATAATAGATATACACCAAATACATGTAAATTTCCATCAAACACAATTTAGGCTCGTTTATTTACAGCCACCCTGAGCTGAAAAAGGAAATTCTGTTCAGTTCAGTGATCTTCAAGTCTCTTACAGCATAACTTGTACAAATAATTTATAGACACTGGTTTGAGGGGATGTTTCAGTATCATTCAAAACCCGTTGCGTCATTGTTTTTTAATAAATCAAAATGGGGAACTGAAGCTCGTTGTGCAAAGTGCTTTTTCCTGTTTGAAAAGAAACTATTTTTACCAGATTAAACTTCCTCAAATCAACTTTATCAGCCATTCTCAAATTTAATCTTGATGTTGTGGACTGATGAGTTAATTTTCTCTTGTTAGTTTACAAAAAAAAAAAAAATCTTGTGGTTTTAAGTACAATGAATTGCTGGAATTTTTCTGAGGTTATTAAGTGACTGTAAAATGAACAGGTTGTTCTCTATAAATATGTAAATGAGGAAAAAAAATCATAATGAGACTCTTTTTACCATACTTTTAAAAATATATATTTTTTTGTTTGTTTTTCAGAGTTGCCACGTAAAAAGCTGCTGAGGTTCCTTTGCGGCGTGGAAGTGGAAGTTAGCTTTTCAGCTTTATTCTCTAACGTCTTGGTAGCTTTTGCTACTTTAAAGACAGTGGGCGACCATACCCAGGACTGCACCGTCACTCTAAGTAGCACACCTGTAAGTATTTAGCTTTCCTTGAACTAAAATACATTCTGTCATGATGCATGATCTAAATGGGCAGCACATAGACGCAAATGCCATCAATAACAAAATAAGTTTTTAAAAGGGAATAAAAAGCAGAAAAAAGTTGTGCAGAAATGCCACCTTTTAGCTTGCACTTAACTTCCTTCTACAAAACTGAAGTTTTTTTTTTTATTTTCTTGTAAATACTTCCTTAACTTATTAGGTGGAAAACCTGATAGTTGTATCTACCTCATAAATTCCACTCTGCTCAAGTTGGAATGCAATGAGTTTCCATTAGCCAGTGGCAGCATTGACCACCACACCCCGCTTAACATGTCTAAGGAAGTTCACTCCATATATGGACTTCCTGCAGATTTCACCCAGTGACAAAGCAGGAAATACAAGTGAAATTGTGCTTCTCTTGGGCAATACAGGAGTCCTACTGACACCCTGTGGTTGATTTATGATTGTGAATATAAAACTCAACATTGTAAATAAAATAAGTAATTTATTTTGATGAATTATGCCAATCTTTTTCTTTGACTCCTTAGCCAGTGGAAGACATATTTTCTAGACCTGGCGGATCAGAAGAGATGGACTCTCTGCTGCTTAATGCCTCAGAGAATCCAGACTGTACGCTGAGACTTTGTTCTCTTCAGAAACTCAAGGTATGCTTTTAATTTATGACTCGTATCTGCAACTGAGTTCTTTAGTTCTTCACAATAATTGTATTTTCTTTGCCATTTGCTTTTGTTAGGAGTCAATGGTCCTGAAGCTGGATCTACATTATACTCACAGAGACAGTAACCTGCGCCACACTGAAAGTCAACACGTGGATATAGGAAAACCCCTGGTGGCATCATGTAAACTGTACAAGGGAACTCAAACTAACAAGAGACAAGACAGTACTTCAGCTCAAAGTATGGGCAACATTTCCAGCAGCGCGTCACAGCGGCACCAGACTCCAGCTCGTCCATGTCACACTAGAAAGGCAGTTTATGATGTGAAAACTGCAACTGTACGAAGCAACGAACCTGAAGAGAATGATGAGAACGAACTGTGAAAAATTATGTATTTTTACCTTAAACAAATGTGATATTTTTACAGTATTTGATCATGAACCTTGTCTGTAATTGACAACAATATTGATGATGATAATGATTAAGTGTAAAGTGTCTAGTGTTCACACCACTCTTTCCTTCCCAGCTACAAACTAAAATACACTGCGGTGGGCTTATTTGAAAGAGCATATTACTTTAGAAAAATTACTTTGACACTTTTTTAACTTCAAAGGCAAGCTGGCTGGCCTATAGAGGGTATTACTATCAATAATTTATTTGATAAGGAGTATTTCGTATAGCAGTTCATTAGAAAGTTTTAGAAAATACTGCATTGTTTAAACCTAAGACCAATTTTGTATATATATTTTTTTTTTTTGCAAACTCTTTATTTACCATAATCAACTGTTTGTTCACACTGGTGCTGAAATTCTTTTTTGATAATTGCTTGGAACTTAATAAAATATTTTGTCTTTAGTTTCTTACTGTTGATGTCAAGGCAAGCAGCAACAGTTTTTTTTTTTTTTTTTTGAAGTACTGGGTATACATTTGTAAACGGAGGATTTTATTTTTTGAAGTTTTGTGGAATATGAATTATTTATATATATAAAAAAGATTAGATTTATGAAATACTGTACATGTAAAGGAGGGATTGATCCTCTTCCTGCAGCCACATGTTCCTGCAGCTACAGGTTAATTAAGTTTTGTGCTAAAAGAAAAACTGCTGGTAAGGGCTTGAAGTCAAAATTTAAAAGCCGGTTCCAATCGACAAAAAAACAATGCCTTAATTGATTTGAATTTCTGTTGTTCAGCTGCAGCTGAGCAGGAAGAAAATCTCATTCAATAATCCATCTTATCTTTAAGTATCAAAAAAGGCAACATTTTCTATCTTTGTTGCGTGTGTGTGTGTATGTATGTGTATGGAAACGACAGATGAGCACCAAATTTTAGCACAAAACCTGACCTTTGAATACCGGTAATCAAATTTTAAATGTGTCTTTGAAAACAGTTTTTTTTTTTTCACTTATATGTTAATTTATAGTACATTTATTTAGTATTTATAAGTGCATCATTTTGTACAGCAGTTATTCACAAAGTTATAGCTGTTCACCCACAAAATAGAAGCTGAAGAGGCTTGTCACTCAACAAATCAGCTAAAGTTTACAATGAACAATTGGCCAAAAAAGCCTTGTCCAGCATTGGTCTTTTTTTTTTTTCCCACTAATATGTATTTTTGTTATTTCTTTGTAACAATTAAGGCTAAACATATTAACAGTTTTCAAGTTTATTGGATTTCCATAGTTTTTATATTGAGGCCTCACACTTGTAGTTTAAGTTTGGGGTCCTAGACCTCAACTTTGGGAACTGTCCTAAATCAAAAACACTTTGTTTGTACATGAAGTGTCTGTGACAAAGTGGGCTACAAAATGTCCTGTTTCACGGTTAGCAAAACCCCAATCAAGACAAATTATGTACTATTAAATTACAGCAAAAAGGTAAAATAAATTAACACAAGTGGTGACAAAGAAAGTCCTGTTTCTATTGAGAACTACCAATTATCATTTTCAGTATTTTTTCACGAGGTCAGATGTTTTGTTTCAAATTTATCCTTTTATGTTTTTAACAATTTTTGGATCATTAAAATGAAACATATTCATACATACAAGTCGTAGTTGCTTTTTAGATATACATTTTTTTCACGCGATGGGCACCATCTTCTGGTAGCTCGCCGTGATCGTATAGTGGTTAGTACTCTGCGTTGTGGCCGCAGCAACCCCGGTTCGAATCCGGGTCACGGCAGAACTTCCTAGGGTGTCATCCTTTTTTTTCTTTTTCTTTTTTTTTATTGCAGAAATTTAAATTGATTTAAAAAAGTGTTTCCGAACTGTTACTCCAGGTTAATACAATTTTTAATAGTGTCTCGCCGAGCAAATTGCGTTTTCACTGTGAATGACGTAATTTTCAAAAATCAGATTATCAAACACGACGGGAAAATGCTATTTTAACTGTTTAGGCATTTCTAGTGTTACACGCCTTTTGGTGGAAAAAATTGTTAAAAAATAGCCTAAGTACACAATGTGTATTAAACAATTATTAACGCAAGCTGGCATTTAAATAGATAATGCATCGTTTGCACAGTCAAGCAACCTATAATTTGCATAATAAATAATACAAAATAAAGTAATAAGTAGCAATGAACCCTGACCGTTTTATGAGGATATTAATTAGTGGATTACCAGTCAAACGTAATCTGGACACATGACCTGCAGGTGGCAGCACAACACATTTAATTTCCTCACTGTGGGACAGAAACAAGAACTTGAAGTGCTGCTAACAGAGGCACCTGAAGTCATTATTTTAGGTCAAACTGGAGAGGGTTTGGGTTTCTTACAAAAGTCACTTGTTTGTTTTGAATTTATTTAATTTGATATTACTCTTTATATCATAAACTGAGTAGAAATGTCAGGATTTATCCATGACTGGCTGTGACTTTAGCTACTTTTAGCTACACTTAGTCTGCTTAAAACACGCATTTGCTGCTTTTAGCTAGCCTTTTTGCAATGTTTAGCTAGTATTTAGTTACTTTTCCCTTTGAATTAATGTTTTTGATCATTTAGTTAGCTATTTGCTACATTTAGCTATCCTTTTTTCATTCAACCTTTATTTAGACAGGTTAATCCCAGTTGAGCCTCAAGGACTCATTTACAAGAGAGACCTAGTTAAACTTTGCTACCTATTATCACAGTTAGAACACTGGGTTGGGATTACTGGTGCAGGATGGTTCCATTTTTATCTGAGCGACAAGAGTTTTTGTGTAAATGTTGGTATTAGTTTATCTGCTTCAGTGCCTGCAGGGGTCCCGCAAGGCTCTATCCTTGGACCCCTTCTGATTTCATTGTATTTGCTCCCCTTGGGGTCTATCCTGAGGAAACATCAACATAGTCTTTTGTTTCATTGCAGATTTATATGCTCTTAAAACCAAATACAGTAGTTCATGCACAATCCACCCTCTGTTAAAATGTCTTGATGACATTAAGGCATGGACGGCTTCAAACGTTTTAAGTTTCAGTGATCAGAAAACTGAAGACATTGTGTTTAGCAGCTCTACTGCTGTCTCTCTTCCTGTCATCCATGATTCCCTGAGCCATATTTTAAGCAGTCTGTTACAAATCTTGGGATGGTTTTAGACTCTGACTTGAAGCTTAGTAAACAGATTAACTCTGTTCTACAAAATAGCTTCTTCCAGTTAAGGCAGACAGCTAAGCTAAAGTTTGTGTTGACCAGATATGACCTTGAAAAAATAGTCCATGCATTTGTTACAACCCAGCTAGACTACTGTAATGCGCTTTATGTTGGGGTCAGCCAGGCATCCCTTCCAAGTCTCCAGTTCATTTAAGATGCTGCTGCTCGGCTATTAACAGGAATGGAAACTATTAACAAAAATTAACCAGTTTTGTCCTCCCTTCACTGGCTCCCTGTGTGTGTCAGAATTGATTTTAAAATTCTCCTGTTGATATTCGAGTGCTTAAATGGCCTTGTAACCTCATACCTCTTTGACCTACTTCTACCATATGTTCCATCTTGGGTGCTGAGATCATCTGACCAGCTACTTTTGGTTGTACTGTACTAAAAACAAGGCTTAAACTCAGAGCAGATTGGGCTTTTTCGGTCATGGGCCCTAAACTCTGGAACAATCTGCCCCTCAACATTAGACAGGCCACTTCAGTCCCTGCTTTTAAATCTCTCCTAAAACACACCTGTATTCACTGACAGACTGTACTGGCATCCTGATTATATTTTTTATCCAATGAGGGAGCAGCACTATGATTGGATTTAATATTTTATTGATTCTCGTTGTTTTTGTGCTATTATGTTTTAATTTTGATGCTTTTATGTACATCTTGCTATTATTCTCTTTCTTTGATTTATTGCCTTTTTCATTCAACCTTTCTTTATACAGGTTGATGTCACTGAGCCTCGGGAACTCATTTACAAGAGAGACCTGTTCTTAACAAAGAGTGATGACAACGACAAAGACAACAGTAGACAATCATAAAAGAAAGCATTGAGAGGAACAAGTGAAAGAAAATGGGATTAAAAAAACAAAAGGAAACAAAAACAGCTACATTATAAAGCGATATAAAATCTTATAAATATATCTTAATAAAATTTTCAGGTCTCTCTTGTAAATGAGTCCCCGAGGTTCGATGGGATTAACCTGCATAAATAAAGGTTGAATGAAAACAAAGTATAAAAACAGGAACATGTCTGCATTGGTTTTTGCCATGAAGGTATTTGAAGCCTCTTAGAGAGGTCAACGTCGAGAGCTTTGGATCTTTTTGCAATGTGTTCCAGGAAACTGGAACTGTGTAGGAGAAGGCCCTTTTGCCTATCAGTCTGTACTGAGGGAACACTGCAGGTAATAATGTCCTGAGTGCACACTGTAGCTGCACTCATGCAGTGACATGTAGGAGATGTACTGTATGTAGGCAACAGACGTGAACTAATGACGAAAATGTACCAGAGAGAGAGAGTCTGCGTGAAGTTAATGATGACCACTTAACCAGTGAATACAGGGGCAGAAGTTAAGCACTGTTTTAAATGTGCAAATACATTTGACTTGACTTAGCTAGTGGTTTATTACTTTTTGTTTTGAGCTAATGATTTGCTTCTTTTAGCTTGCATTTTGCCTCTTGAAGCTTTTGACTATAGTGTTTTTCAGTTATCTAGTATTGAACGTTTTTAACTTTTAGCACGTGTTCTGCTTCTTTTAGCTTCAACTCAGTTTTAGCTTCTTAAACAAACTTCAGCAGTCATGCAGCATTTTCGCAGGGCTTGCCATTTTTCAAGTTGAACTTTTAAAGACCTGCGTGTATTGAGCTCTATCTGATCGGACGTGTGAGGAGTAGAAACCACAGCGTTTTTTTAAATTAAATTTAATTTAATTTTCCAAATTTTACTTTTTTAAATTTATTTATACAAAACAAGTACAACAAAATCCTGCAATGACAAACATGGCTCGAGACTTAAGGCAGGCATAACAAAAAAAAAAAAAAAAAAAAAAAGAAAAGGCAAATAATCACATGAAAGTATGTTTTGGGCAGTTTACAACAGACATTCGTTACAGAGTGTTTTAGTTTTTAGGACTTTTGCATTGGTACAATACTTTAAAGTAGCTAAGTAAGAAGAGATATAAGTAGAAAAGACTATAAATCTAGATTTTAGCATGGAGAATTTACAGCTGTGGATGTAGAAACCACTGCGTCGGTTTGGAAATAATCCTTAAAAACACACACACGGCGCGTCGCGCGCCCGTTGGCTCATTACGACGTCAGTCTTCGCCAAGCCCCGCCCACCGAGCTGAAGCGGCGGCGGTGAATGGTGAGAGATCACAAGAGATAACTCCTCCGTCGACCGCGGACGCAAACGCAGCGCAGCCGACCTGCCTCCGGGTCTCTGGATGCGGGCATCCTCGGGTCCTCCTGCGCTCAACACGGAGCCACAGCGAGCGGAAACTTATCGGGACAACGATGGTGGACGCCTCGGCGGCTGAATCCGCGGCTGCTGGTTGTTCGGGGGGAACCGGAGAATGCGGTCAATGTGACGTTCACTTGCACGCTCCGGTGTTGAGTATTGTTCTGGTCCTGTAGACGAGCGCGCGAGAGAAAGATGTTGAGCCGATTCATGAGCAGCAGCGTCAGGAACCTTGAGCGGGAATACAACTGCACGGTCAGACTGCTGGACGACACGGAGTACACGTGCACCATTCAGGTGAGTCACCTGTCGGACCGCAGACAAGTGAACGCACCGCTGCGTTGCGTTTGTGCCTGAACACTGGATCTGTGCCTACACCAGCTGGGATGTCTGGTCAGAGTAGTGAATAGAATTTGTACAAATCTGCGTCAGGGAAATGTATTTTTCTATTATTCTTTTACACATCGTTAAAACTCATGAGGACAAAATAAGCATTTAGTTGATAAAATACAAAAAAAGCCTCTTTGACTTAAAGCTACTCATTGCAAACTGTGAAACTAAACCTAATAAGGTGATCTATAGCAGAACAAGTTTACTTTTGTAGTTTTACCTGTATAGCGATAAGCAATTCTGAAATGTGGGTCTGCACTGAATGTAAACAAAGCAATCAGCTGAATCTGGTATGAGCTTAAGTCAGGTGACCTACATTAGGCTAGCTGTTGTCTAAGTAAACAAATATGAGTAGAATGTTTTTAGAAGACATTTAGATGTAAATATAAAGTAAAATTGCTATCAAATCACATCAAACTAGGCTGCAAACAAATAGGTCTCATCGGTTTAATTTCTAAGGCTGTGTTCTGAATGCCTCTCAACATCAATATTTAGCTCATCATATGTAAGAATTATAGCCATTTTCTATTTCTAGGGTCAGCTGGCTGTGTGAATAAGGTTCGCTAAAAAAGGTAATTGGTTATAGAAGTACACCATATAATTTTAATAAAACTCATCCAATGGTTCATGAAATATTTTGGCAACACACATAAAATCAAACATGCACGGATGCACGCAAATACACAATCGCTTCCCTTTTGTCTTTTAAACGAACAAGAAAGAAAAAAGCAATTCTTGTGACACGGAACAACTATCAGCTGAGGTGTGTTGCTTTGAAACGTAAAACGAGCCAAGGCTGCTCGTGTTAAAATGCGTCACTTGACTCCTTCGTCTCATTCCCAACAGCCTTGCTTTGACAGTTGTGCAGCTTCAGCTTTGATTTGATTAAAAGTAGGAGAGAGGGCCTGTCACTTCAGTTACAAGAAAAAAAATAGTTCAAATTTTTATAAAAAGAGGATATCCTTGGGGAATACAGTCAAGGACATCTTAAGACTTAAATAATGACATATTAATAACATAAATTATTCTTGTCACTGTGATATTTGTTCCCATTAACAGGTTATGATGTTCCATCTTATCCTCCAATGAATGAGTGTGAAATAGATGCGGTAGCTGCAGGGTTGTGTGACTGTGCGCCCAGGTTGTAGACCTGCATTTCTGCTCAGAGCTGAGCAAGTGATGGTGCTGAGCCAGATGGACTGTGAAACCAGCAGGTGTGCTGTTTGCAGCAGAGTCGGGCGGGTGACGAAACCCAAGTGGAAGGAGGGGAGCGGAGAGCGAAAGGAGAGAACGCTCCCGCTCTGCTGCGACTGTCTGGCATCCTGATTATATTTTTCATCCAGTGAAGGAGCAGCACAATCCAACTGTCTAGGCACATTGCTAATGTGTGTTCCACATTTAGCTGGGTCCCTCCAGGTTTGAAGGCCTGCCAAAGGAAAAAAATAAAATAAAAATATCAACCTGGATATCAAGACTCCAAGACTAGGGAATGCAAATTCAAGAGACAAAGCAGACCTGCCCATTTTTCTGCTCCGTTCTTTTTCCACACATTTTTTTTTCTACCTGATCTCAAAGTGCCCCTTTTATTTCCCCTCTAGACTTTCTTCCATTACACCCTGATCATTTTCTTGAACTCTAATGGCTCCACGGTCAGATATGCTCCTGGCTCAGGTCATCTTCCTTCCATTTTGTCTTCATCCCAAAACCACAGTTTACAATTACAGTACAAGAAAAGTCTAGCCTAAGCTAAGTGTTTAAGTTAAGCAACAAACTTGTCCATCTTTTTAGTGCTTTCTCAGCTGTAAAGCATGACGTTAAGTTTAATGAATTATGGAGATTTCCACAAGGCTGGGGGGAAGGAAGAGTGAGCACTTATCACTGCTTATCCCTATAGCTGTAGTCCTCATTGAGCTGCAGGGTGATGGAGGAGGCTGAAATCTTTTTTAGCCTCAGGCCTCTTCTGCCTTCTTGTCATTTTGTGCAATTTTATAATCAAGCAGCGCCAATGTGCTTCATGTTCTGTAATTTTCTACCAACTGGCAGATTATTTCACATGTGAAAACGCAATCATTTTTTTATGAAGCACGGCAGGACTGTCATCTGTAAAAGCAGAATGCATTTGCAACATTTTCAGTCATTTCTAAACCCAACCTTCCTGCATTTTTATTGAACTTCGGACATCTTAAAGTACTATTTATTCTGAATTTACTGAAGTTAGTTAGTTTCTCTGCAATAATGATGGAAAACACCGTCTCCTCTATGTTTCAAACAACCAATGTTTAAGCATGGATTGTTGTTCTTTTTATGTATTTGTTTTATTTTAAACAACGTTAACTGTCTTTTTTTTAATGTCATATTTGTGTTGGCGTCAGGAGTTGGTCATCATCAGTAAAAAAAAAAAGAAGAAATATTTTAGGATATTAGGAGATATGTAAATTCCATCCATCCATTATATTTAATCGCTTTTTCCTTTTTGGGGTCATGAGGGTCACTGGTGCCCATATCCATCAGTCACTGTGCGAGAGGGGGTACACCCTGGACAGGTCTCCAGTCCATCACAGGGACACATAGAGACAAACGAGACAAACAACCATTCACTCTC
>JARVGQ010000002.1:25841399-25860829 GCA_031762355.1 Hypsolebias martinsi | reverse complement strand
GCGGGGCCAAGTCAGGAGGCTGGCGGTTGAAGTGCTGCTTGCAGACCACCACTGTTTCACCTCCAAAAACAGCTGTTGAGTTGTAAACCTGTGCACCTAGACTCTGGACAGGGACCATAAGGACAGGATAGGGACGTGCAGCCATGGTGAAATGTCTGATCCGCATCACCACCCGGGTGAACGTTCACCTGCGCATGATCAACCACTGCTATCGGGACGTGAAGGTCCGCGTGCTGAGTCTTGGGCCTCGTATGCTGGGCAAAGCCCTGGGAGTTCTGCCCCTCTATCCTGCCCTGATGGGTCAGCAGGAGTCCGCCAGAGTCAGTCCTCTTCTCGGTGCTCCGCTGTCCTGCGTTCAACCCAGCAACCCTCCAGGTAAACTAATCACAGAGGCAGCACGAGGAGGTTTTGGATGGAGGTGTTTACTCCTCCTTTAATTTGAGATCTGTCCTTACTGATGGTGGCAAGAAAAGACTATGTCTGTCTGTGCTTTTAGCTGGGATGTTGATGGTTTGCACATGATGTTAATGGTTGTAGCTGGTTCATTTGTTGGATGTCTCTTGCTTTAAAGCTTTTTAAAAATTCAGGTCAACATAATATATATTTTCTACTTATTTTCTGTTTTTGTTGTTGCTTTTTTTAAACAAAAACACAGAACAAGATGAGTTAGAGCAACCAAAGATGGCCGCTGATATCTTTTAGCTTCGTTTACTTTTTACTCGACAGCAGCTTCATGTCAGCAGAAGCTTAAGTGCTTGACATAATCTGCCCTACTTCTACAAATTAAAGCCCTTTTTTATGATTTGCCTCCTCACCAGATGCCTAATGTTAAATCCCTTCTCTTTACGGAGGCAGGGTAGTGTTGCTGCTTTGACACACTGGAGAATGTGATGTCGTCAGCAGTGTGCTCAGCTGTAGCTCATCTTCGCTGTAGAGCGTCTCCCATGCACTGAACTAATGCCTCAGCTGCAGAATGAACGCTGGATTTGAATTTGTGGTACTTATCAAAACCTTTGCATGAATGAAAGCTTTAAAGGCTCAACGAAAATTCAGGCAATGAGCCGCCTGTATTTAATGTGATTAAAAAAAACATAAAGATCAGAACTTAATTAAGGTAAAGTTATGTTTTAGACATATTTTGCATCGGTCTGATAAGAGTTTGTTGTTATGAGATATTATTTTAGACACAAACTCCACAGCAATTTCTACTAGTTCGTATATTATTATCCACAGATCAACAGATATACTGATTTAGCCTTGTTAGCTCTTTTTGTTTGATTTTTCTGCTTAGTGTTCAGTGTTTGAAGCCTAAACTAACATCATAACTGATTAGTTAAACAAGCCGCATATCATAAAGTTATAATTGTTATCATTTATTAACAGAAAGTAATAATCTTTGCCTTTTGAGCAGTGGAATGAAGCTTTGCCTTCAAGAGTGAGAGAAACTGTAAAGTCCAACATTTAAAGTGGGATCAAATGATGCAGCAGCAACTATTTGAAAAGATGGACTTTCAGAATTTGCCAGGTGAATAAATTAAATGTAGTTTGATCAGAAAGCTTGGTTTGCCTTTTTTTACAACTTGTCAAATTGTGTCTGAATGTTAAAAAATATACATCAAGAAAGTTTGGCTGCAAGATATTGGACCATGCTAGAGTTTTGTTGAAGTTCATGTCATAGTTATTGATTTTATGGCCTCTGTAACACTTTAGTCAGCGGTTTACGGGCGTTCTACAGAAATAAATTTTGTCTTGATTTTTGGCTGCAGGATAAATTATTTTTTATAAGTTCAGTTTAGTGTAGATGGTGGGATGAACTGTTTTAGCTCTGAGAAACTCACAGTCTTGAGTCTGCATTCACTTCTGCTCAACAGTCATGTGAACAACTTTACAGTGTGTCAGTGAACGCCACATGGTGGATATTTGAGGATAAAGCTTGTTTGTAAAATGTTGGTCAGTCAGTTTCTCATATTTTGTATGTAGATAGTGTTTTTTTAATCCTTTAGTTATGGGTTTTGTTAATGGCTCAGTAAAGGACTGATTTATAAAATTCTTCATAAAGCAGCTCACAAGTCTTTCATCCTTTTGTAAAGAAAAATCAGTGATAAAGCTGTTTGATTTCACTTTTCACCTATTTCTATCTAGAATATTTTATTTTTATTGTGACAGACGTCAACTCACTTAGATAAAATCTTGTTTTTCTCAAATTGTATTTAAAAGGTTCTCAAATAGATTGTTGAAATCGGGTTCCGTAAGAAGTTAATAAACAATGTCTTACCTGTTGTACATAGCTCTATGAGCTATGTCAGTTCAGCGAGCAAGAGTTTAATTCTGACCATTTAAACGAGCTAATGAGTGTTGAGAAATATGATTTTACATTAACACTAATCTTGAACCAAGCTCTTTTCTCCTCTTTGAACCCCTCCACCAGGTCTGGAGTGCCTGCGTGACAGTGCTCACTCCACACCGGTCCGATCCGTGTCCCACAGTGAATCCTTCCTACCGCGCTCCCGGAGCCAGGCCGCAGACGCCGGCGACGGCATGGCAGTCATCTCGGACGAGGCCTACAGCCCCTCGGACAGCGTGCTTCCCACGCCGGTGGCCGAGCACGGCATGGAGCTGGCCGTCTCACGCCAAATCAACGGGGCACCCTGCAGCATCGAGGAAGAAAGGGAGTCGGAGGTGGGCACCCCAACACAAGGGGAAGGGGGAGATTTTGGGGCAGATAGTAGATCTGCAGGAAGCAAGGACCCGGCTGTTAGTGAGGCGGAACAGGTGAATAAGTTTGTCTTAAGTGTCCTTCGTTTGCTCCTCGTCACCATTGGACTCCTTTTTGTCTTGCTCCTCCTCCTCATCATCCTCACTGAGTCGGACCTCGATATTGCATTTTTAAGCGACATCCGCCAGACGCCTGAATTCGAGCAGTTTCATTACGAGTACTTTTGTCCCCTCAGACGGTGGTTTGCCTGCAAGCTCCGCTGGGTGGGCGGGCTGCTCATTAACAACCAGTGAGAGCGCCGCCGTAGACGTTAGCCCATTGTGTGTGTGTGGGGGGGTGAGGTCCTGAGAGGATGTTTGAGGCTCTGGAGTGGAGGGCGGCAGCATCGTCTCAACCATGAACTCTCCTTTTTTTAATCCTCTTCCTCCTCCTCTAAACAATCTGTCTTGGACCACTCCTCTTACCACCACGCCAGGATCTCTCTCCCCTCTCAAAGAACCACCTCCTCGCTTCACGCCTTTTTTTGTTGTTGTTAGCATTTTATAAACTTTTAAGTCATTTCAGGATTTTTTTTTTTTTAAACACAAAGGAAAAACACAACTAAAAACAAATCACAGAACTGAGGGATTTCAGTTGTTTCACACAAACTAAAGGTATATTTTATGCTAGTCGATTTTTTTTTTTTTTGCAATGGATGGACTTTATTTATTTATTGCTTTCAAACACGTTTGAATAAAAGGAGATGAGTTAATAAATGGTAATCAAGGAAGTTGATTTGTCTTTCAGACATGGAAGTGAGTTAAGTTAGGTGTCAAATGGTTTGAAGGAGTTTAACAGAGTTTGATTTATCCCCGTGAGAAAACAAACGTTACAAAAAAAACAGAACGGGGGGATAAAAGTGTAAAATGTAGGTTCAGGAATGGAGAAACGGATCAAATGCCTTTTTAGTGAGAAGAAATTCACAACTGTTTAACACTTATATTTAAAACAATTCGACATGAATACAGTAAGCTTATCTGGTGAAGATCAAATTTGATTTTTTAAAACATTTGATGACATAAACTGTACGTGTCATGTGACCCATTAGTGTCTGATGCAATTAGAGAAGATACTCTGGCACCAATAGTTTATAGGCTAGATAGATGTTCAATGCTGATGTGGTTTTATTAATTAAGTGCTTTAAATGTGCTCATTTTTTCAGTTTTCTTTCTATTATGAAATCATTTAGTGTTTGTTTGTCATGCAACTAAAATTCAATGAATTTCAATTATTTCTTTTTATGAAAAGTTTGATCTATTTTGGTTTCGTATCAACCTTGCACCTAAGTTTATGTACTATACTATATAACTGCTAGAATAAGAGTAGTGATGTATGTTTTGTAAGAAAACAACAACAAAAAAACAAGTTGGTTTCCTATTATATATATTTACAGTTTTTTCCATGTATATTTTACCAGAACTGAAATGTTATTTTGTTATTGAAGAGTAAAATTATATGTTTTTTAGCGCTGCGTTTCAAATGAGGTAAGAGGCACTTATGGAAATGTTGAAAGGCCTTGAAACAAACAAACAAATAAACAAACAGGGCTTTAATCCAGATTCACTCACCAGTTTTCCCACCTCCCACCCCAGCAGTCAGTCAGTGTACGTATAATTTGTAGTAAATTACATCAAATACAGTCAGTATCATCATCATCATCATACTGGCTCAACTAATGTAAAAATAGGTTTTAATCTTTTCAAAACTTCACAAAGTTTGATTTAGTTTAAAAAAGTAGCGAGGTGGCTGTGAACTGGATTGCATCAACAAAACCACAAACACAAAACAGCTTCAGTCATGACCTGAAGGAACAGATCTGATTTTTTAAAAGCGTGGTTCTATCAGAAGGTTGTGAACAGTTAGTATCTTACCTGTTGCAGATAATACTGTTTAATTCAGACTAGTGCTTATCAGAAACACACCATGACTGCATGGATTGTTGCCATCCTAAAGCAATTCCAATATCAAAAGCTTAATAGTGGTTAATTTAAACTAGGAATGGGCAGTGATTTTGGAATATTTGATATTTATTGTCTAATTAAGATAGACAAATTTAATCACAAATATCAGAACATCAACACTTAAAAAGTGACACTCCAAGTTTTATAATACTTTCTCAGCTGGCGTACATTTTTAACACACAAACGCCTAAAAACAACTCGGGAGTGTTTCATCGTCTGTTTTTGCCATTGGAGTTTATTTTGAAAGGATTATAAAGTGGAAATTATGGTTAAGGGTTTGCTCAGATTTTCACCATCAGAATACATGAAACCTCCATCTTGATCCATTGGACCAGTAAAACCGAAGCGGGGGTGGGGGGAGGCATTTAAACAGTTGGCTGTGCTGACGATGATTATTAGCCCTTCTTGAGTATGAGACGAGGAAAAGGATTCATCGAGAGAAGAATTGCTGAAAGTTGGTCCTTTGCTTGACGTGTGGCTCGTAGTTGGAACGGGGACAGCTACAGCTAGCTGCTGCTTTTTGTGCTTTTGAATATACATGCCTTGCTCAATAACAGCTGCAGATAGGCTGCAGTTCTCTGCAACCCTGCACAGAAAATTTGGTAAAGAAAATGGATGAATGGACATAATAACGATGTAAATATGTGGTGAAAGGCAAAATTTGCAGAGCTGTAGTTTAAAAAACAGGGTTTGCACAAACTGCCATGACATTTTGAGCTTTGACCTGGGCCAATTGGCAGCTCTGGATTGTCCCTGGGTGTGAGTGAATGGTTGTTTGTCTCTCCCTGTGATGGACTGGAGACCTGTCCAGGATGTCCCTCTTCTCTCACAGTGATTGCTGGACACCAGTATGACCCCAAAAAGGAAGAAGCAGGTAAAGATGGACGCACTTGTTTTAAGACACCAGCAGTTCACTCCGGTCTCGGTCTTGCTCAGATTAGTTGTCATTGCATCACTTTGGTCAAACTTAAACTCAAAACATTGAAGTCTTTAAAAGAGCTACATGACAGGTAAGATATTAACTGTTCAGGTTCACACTGAACCTCACTTCTCAAAATCGGAACTGTCATTTTAACTCTGCTAAAATGTATTGGGTAATGTAGGAAAAACACCAGGGCAGATGTAATTTGACTGAAAATAAATTGGCAGTTTTTTGAAACTGTACATGATGAATATTACATGCCAGGAAATTCAGTAACTATTAAATAACACTGGCTACTTTATATTTGGACCAGGCTATGGACTTTTCTGCCTCTTGACTACTGGGAGCAATAATTAAATGCATCAAGGATGTAGTTTCCACGGTTAGGAATGAAAACAAAATTTAACACGATCTTGCAAAGGACAGTCATTCTGTGAGTTGGTTACAAGTTAGAGGAAAAGGAAATACAGGTTCTGGATGGAGAGCAAGCTGGGACTCTATTAATCTAATGGCTGTAGTTTTTTAAACTTACAGAAAAAGCCTGACGGTGCTGTGCTTCAGTTTGCTCCTGTGCAATCCAAGCCCCTCAGTTCCAAGCAGAGTTGTAGTCCTGACCACAGAGTAGCGTGCTCTTCGGTGTTGTGGCTGGATCCACTGCTGCAGCTCATTATCTTTCACAAAACCAGATATCAAATCAAACGAGCTACACCGGCAGGAACCCCGTCATACATTCAATGCCGTTTTTACTTTTCAATTCACACTCAGCGTAAAGCAAATGCAAACTTAAAGCACATTGTTCCTAACGAGCAGTGAAGCAGCGTGAGTAGGTTGATGTTTTTTTTTAGGTGTACACGTGCACATTATATTTATTACTTCGTCAGAGGTCAGCGCAACTCATCAGCGGATTTCCTACAACTTGTGTGCGAGGGTGTTTTTCAGAGCAGCACTATGTAGCTTTAGTGGTCCTGTGCAGAACATGCAACTTTTCAAAAAGAGGCAGCATTATTCAAGGAGCAATAATCAGCTGTACAAGCAAAGAGGTATGATTTACAAACGTGTACATTAAAAATTGTTGAGTAATGTTTGATTGTTAAGTCCTTTGTGTTTGTAGAAAAACACCTGCTGAATTGCTGCTTTGACAATGATGTGACCACTGAGTTACCATTGGTTTCACTGGTACAGTAACTTTTTTTTTTAAATACATTTTCCTTTGCAATCTCCTGTGGATTATTGTTTTTAGTTTTTCTGGTTCATTAAATGACACATTGCTCCTTGTGCCTACATCTGAACCTACAAGTACCAAAGTGGCTAAAAAGAAATGGAGACATCCCTTTCAGGAACAAACATCTGCATCTTTACAGATGTGGAGACAACCAATGTCTGAAAATGTTTGTAATGGACACCAGGAAGCTCAATATCCCTTATTTTATTATTTTTATTGTTAACGTACATCTTTCTCAATCTAATTTATTTCAGATGACTAAAGGTTTGTTTGGATGTTTAACAAAACTGTTGCTTGAAGTGGCACAGCCTTCTCAAACGTTAACACTGGAAGATTGGTTTGATTTGAAAATACAGTACTTGAGTATGGTTTCATGCAAATCAAAGCTTCAGAAATGTCACGTTTATTTAACGCTGTACTTTGCATTGTTTTTGTGCCAATTTTATTTCATTGAGCCGTGCATTTTATTTTGCCACCTTAGACTCAAACATGAACTTAAACTGATTGTGTGAACAAGGCAACCAAAATAACCCAAGTAGCTAACCGGGAGTTTTACGACACGTTTATGCAGATGGGTTTTGTTGCATTACAAGGTTGATGAAATTTACCATAAATATTAATTTCCCCCTGTTGACAGACCCACTCGTTGTTGCACACACCTTAAAATGTGAACATCTCCATGTCTAGTGGTGTTTACGTCTGCCTCGTTTTATCCTCCAGTTGGAGATCACTGTTTAATTTCATTAAATATACAAATATATATATATATTTATATCAATCCATGTGCCAAACCCAGTTCTTGTTTAGTCTGATTCATTCCAAACCCTCATTTGTACTGTAGGAAACCTTCTGTACATGTCAGTATCAAATAGCGTTTCTCTTCAGTAGTCTTGTAACTGGTGCCACGAAAGCAACCTATTCAAACTTGAAATAAACTTTGCATAAAAAAAGTGTTGTCTGCCTGTTTTTATTTTTGCAATTGACAAAATTTTTCCCTGACTAAAAGTAAACCAGCTAAAGAAATGTAAGCAAGTAAAGTTGCATTTGTCTTTAATATAAAAATAGTTAAAACACTGTGGTCCAGGAACAGAATACACATTTTACATTACAGTTTTACAATATTGACAATAGCTGAACGTGCTGTATGAAAGTTGCACACATTCGAGATGGTTTAACAGTTAACTGTTAAACAATTTATAAAATTAACAACTGGCTTACATAAAGTAGTGGAAGAAGTTGTTTTTTTAAACATCAAGGTTAAGTGTAAAACGAAGCAGCCCCTCAGCTCGTGTGTGAAAAGGAAGGTTTTAAAAAGAGCCGCTGGTTGACCTGAGGCGTCGGAGCAGAAAGGAATCCTGGTCTCCTGCCTGCTGGGTTACTTCCCGCTGAGCTCCCAGACCCTCGCCCTGCACTCTGAGACCCACCTCTGGATCTGGATGACCACGTTGACTTGTTGCTGCTGTAGCCACGACTACATCCACAACAAAACGATGAACAGAAAAAAAGAAAAGTGTGTTTCAGATATATTCAGCAATATTCTCAAAGAAAGCGACACTCTACACATCCTTTAAAAATACAGCTTGTATTGCTGTACCCTTTTTTCTTCTTGGAAAAATTGAAGAATGGAGCTTTCTTTCTCTTCTGCCCTCGAGCAGCCTGATTACTGAAATATGTAGAGGACTCAGACTCCTCGTCGTCATATGTGTGGCCTCGTGTTGTGTCTATCCATCCATCTGCATCAGGCTCAGTCTGCTCTTCTGCAACAGAGACAAAAAAAAAAACCTACTGGTAATACATTAAATTAGAGATGCACAATATTGGATTTATGGCCACTTTCTGATATGCCAATATGTCAAATCTTATTTGGCCGATAACCGATATCAATACCGACATTTCCCCCCCAGACCTACTTACAGAGACTACATAGCTTTCTCTGCTGTGGAATTAAAATACAACATTATTCTTCAGGGTCTTTGTCAGTTTGACCTGTTACCAAATACAGATGTCAGAAAGGGGCTGAAAATGATGCAACACTTCAACTTGGATTATGTTTAATGTTAAATTTATTTATGACATTTACTCTCTAACACAATGACAACACTCAAAAAGGCATACAATTGATACCATGCAGATAATATTGTGCATCCCTACTTAAAAGGTAAAACGTAGAAAAAAAAGAAACTAGTAACCCAGAGAAGATGTGTGACGTTAGACTTCAAGGTGAGACACTTACCAGGTAGTTGCCACTCAGAGTATTTCTGTAGCACCTGAATGACTTCGGCTCCATACTTCTCCAGTTTGTCCTCGGTCACGCCATCGATTTGTAGAAGGACTTCAGGGTCAGAAGAAAGCCTCTCTGTAAAGAAAAACAAAATGCTGGTTGGTAATACAGTCCAGTCCACTGTTGTCACGAGGCCAGCGACCTTAAGAGTTCAGAACATACCAGATATCTTCTTCAAGGCAGCAGTGGAGAAGATGTTGTAATAGTGAAGTCCAAACGCTTTGCCGAGCTGCTTGCACAGATCAATCAGCTCCTTCAGGCACTCCTGAACCATCTCCTCCCTCTTGGAGATGTTCTTGGAAACAGAGGCTTTGTGTTTTCTGATGCTGGATGCACTCTCAGTCTCATAGAAGTCCACCTGGGGGTGACAAGAACCAAATAAAGTTCAATGTTTTGACCAAGAAAAACTGTGGTTGGGCCCCTGCAAGTAACTCAATGTCAATATACTCCAAGAGCTAAATATAAAATTTAAATAAAGAAAAACAGAATAATAAAGTTGCACTGTCACATTGTTCCAACCAACATGTTACATTTTTACACATTATTATTTTTGGACAGAATTTATTTTATACATTAAACTTCTCCCATAGATCAGCATTTCATTATTTTTTCCAGGCTCTTCTGAAAATGTGATCGTTACCTGCGTGTACCCAGACAGCACGCTCATGGCCTTTGGTCCGGCAGAGATGTAAGTCACAGCTTGGCCGTGGACGGTGATGTAGAGGTCCTCAACCAGGATGTTCTCCAGCACCAGTTTTTTAAAAAGACGATCTGCATTATAGCGAGAGTATGCAGCCCCCATCCCAAACATCCCAGTTTGTAACTTGGCACCTTTAGCCCCTGACAGAACGTGAGAACATATTCAGCTCTTAATACAAAGAGAACACAAGCAGCTTTACAGTTGCTGAAGCAGATTAAAGCAGCTGCGCGCACCAATGAAGATGTCCACCAGCATGTTCAGCGTCAGTCGATTCTGCTGAGCCGTCCTGCCGAACTTTGCTCCAACTTTCTCACAGTTCTCCTGGACGAACCTTACGATCTGCTTCACATCTTCAGTCACGTTCCTCATCTTGAATTGCTGTAACAAAAACAAACCAGCCTTGCTCTTGACCTTATTGGTTTAACAAACACGATTAACACAACGATAAAAAAAAATAATCAAGTCCTACGTTGGGTCTGGCACAGTTGTCACAGCTGACGTCCGGATGAGTTTTACAGAAGTTTCGGTCAAACTTTAGCTCCCCAAAGTAGGCGAGCAGCTGAATTCTTCTGCACTCCATCAAGTTCTCACAGAAGTGCACCATGCTGTGCAGGTTGTTGTAATGGGTTGCCTTGGTGTGCTTGTCACCTTCTCTGTCCACTGCAACCCCCCCAAATAAACAAACACAATTAGGACTTTGCATGATCATAAAAAATATTACTTACATTAATTTTGGAGGTGTCCATATTGTGTCACGTACTGCTGATAATCCTCTTAATGCGGTGGACATCAGTGTAGGAGTAAAACAGGATACAGTGAGAGATCTCTCCATCTCTGCCAGCTCTTCCCGACTCCTGATAGTAACCCTCCATCGATTTAGGCAGACTGGCGTGGATCACGTAGCGCACATCAGGCTTGTCAATACCCATGCCAAAGGCTATAGTGGCACAGATCACCTTTATAATAAAACAAAAATAGCATGCAATATGTCCCAGCCTGCAGTCTGAACACTTCACAACAGGTTTGCGTCATGTTTTGTATTAAATGTTCAGTCTCCGATGTTAACTGCTTGATCGTGAGCTGTGACCTGACCTGGCAGCCATCTTGATTGATCCATTTGCTCTGTACATATTCTCTTTGGCCATCACGAAGCCCAGCATGATAAGACAGAGCCAGTATCCCAGCTTTCTGCAGACTCTCTGCCATGGCGTCACAGTCGTTACGAGACAGGCAGTACACAATGCCAGAGTCACCTGCCAGGTGCAGAGAAAACAATACATCACTCATAAAACATCACCCCGAAAGAATATTCAAAACACTGTCATTCTCTAAGTATATTGCTTCTTTAAAAAGAAACATGACTGTTTTCAAAATTTAATTTAAAAATATTTAACAGTTCTTCAACATCTTGCTTTAATTTTAAACCTTAAATGATCATTATGACTGGATTTATTTTACATTGACTGTGTTGACCTAAAGCTCTTTAAGCTGTAGTGTTTCAGACACATCACACCAACAGGAATTAAAGTAAATAAAATATTTATTTATTTTTAAAGCAGCCAGTCCCACAAAGTGAAACTCAGGCAGGCGCCCACACAGCAGCTCTCCCTCTCTTTTGAGGACCAGGAATTTAGTCACGCCGGCAAGTTAGACATGTCTGTATGATAATGACGATGTTTCAAACATTAAATAAAAGTTAGATTTTAAAGACAAAAGTTCCAAGGAGTTTTGGGGCGCAGTGCAGGAGGTCCGTCAGCCAGAGCCGGACCAGCGGTGGCTCCGTTTGCAGCGTGTGACTCTGCTCTGAGTGCAGCTCCTGAACGCCTGAGTGTTTTGGGAGGGAGAGGGGCTCACAGGGTGAGCTGCTGCTGGGTCAGGTCAGGACCTGTAGAATGATCAGTGCGTTCACCTGCAGTGAATAAGACAGCACGACCTGCACTTCTCTGCTCTGACTGGGTAACACTATGACGGTGGTTCTTTTTATTTGTTGAGCGTGGTGTCAGTTTAATCCCTGCATCATATTTAGATTGGACTGCTACAACAAAATCACTCATTTTTACAGATGACAAACATCTATTGTGGCGACAGAGAGCTTTAATCACCAAGTCTTTTTAACACTGTAGTTAGAACAGTGCTTTAACAGCTGAAACACTTACGTGGGTAGTGCTTCTTGATCCAGTTGATGCAGTCCTCGTCAACCTTTTTGGGTTTCTTGGGCAGCACAGAGTACTTTAGGTTCACTCTGTTGAAGCTCATGGTAAACCTGAACACACATCAAAAGAAAAATTACCAGTGTCCAGACACTGGTGGCTGTCAGTCTAAAAGTGGACCCTTACACTTGTGGCCGAGTCATATTTAGCTGGTTGAGGATGTCTTTTTGCACACGGGGGGTGGCGGTGGCGGTCAGAGCCATCATTGGAACGTTGGGGAACTTCTGACGCAGTTCATGCAACTTCTTGTAGTCTGGACGGAAATCGTGGCCCCACTATAAAAATGATGAATAAATAAAAAAAACTGATGGGGCGGGATGATTGACAAAATGTAGAAAATAAACGCATGTTGCAAATTGTTATGCACCACAGCAATGTAACGCACCTGGCTGACACAATGTGCCTCATCGATGACGAAGCGGGCCAGAAGTCCTCGCTCATACAGGTTCTGCATGGCTGAGATTATCCTACTGCTCGCACTCACCTGGAGGGGAGAAAGAAGAGGCATCAAAATTGAGGCGTGAAATAAATCTTAATTACGGTACTCGTGAAGTTAGTCAGAAAACAAAAGTTTTCAGTGTATGTACACAAATCACACAACCGCACCTTCTCAGGAGTGACATACAGCAGTTTAATGATAGGGTCTTTCCTGGAAAGCTGCATATAAATCCTTCCTGCTTCACTGTCACTTTTATCACCTGACAGACTTGTTGCTGGAATCTGAGAACAATTTAAACAATAATGTATGTAACTTCATCGTCCATTTAGTTCCCAGTTTATCATTATAATCTATTACCAGACAATTTAGACTTTTTATTTTATTATCTGAACAGTACAAAACCACAATATATTCATTATTTATTAAGTAATTCAAACAAAACCAACATTTATAATTTCCACGAGTTGTACATTTTTGTGTAATAATTTCCTTTTCCTAATTTTCTGTTTGTTATTTTACCAGCTTCACTTAGAAAAACGCTTGTAGCACCACGTATATAACGTCGTCGTTCAACGTTTAAGTACTACTAATAATAGACAAACATGCTTACATCGAGGGTGGTGAGTTTCTGGATCTGGTCTACAATTAGCGATCTAAGCGGTGAAACAACAACAGTGACTCCAGGTGAGAGGCAAGCCGGCAGCTGGTAGCACAAACTTTTACCTCCACCTGAAAAACCACAAATACAAAACATCAGGACAGGACTTCACAGCAGCGGATAGTTACAATAAGGTTAAAACAGTTTAATTAAAATGGTCCCTGAAATTTATGCTTCTGGGAAAAATGTTCTTAGTTAGAAAACCCCTGAACTGTGATTATGGACTGTAGAGATCAAAACTTCAGGTAAAGTCAATTAAAAGGCTCACCTTTATTTGCAAAACAGTAATTTACACCTATGATACACCACGGTACGTCTCAATACTTGATTTTTTTTTTTTTTAATTCTAAAGCTAAAAATGTTTTACTTAAATATTTTAGGCTAAATCGTTAAAAAAAAAAAATCTGACCAGTATTTAAAACTGGAAGGAGAAAAAAAAAAAAAAAAAGTACACCAGTATTATTTTTACAGCAGTGTTCTGGAAGCTAACATTTTTTGTTGTGAGACTTCAAGTGTTAGCTTTTGTGTTAAATCTGACACTGTAGACAAAATAACACTGCATCAAAATCAACCTTGCTGCCGATCATCACCCATGTCGGGGGCTAATATTTATCCCCAAAAAAACATTGAGTTATGGAATAAACCAACCTACATGTTTAAAGTAAAATATATCAATATTTTTACAAATTTTGTAACTCTGACATTTCTTGTCATCAGAGACAATGAAATAATTTTTGGTTTAATAAACCTCTAAAGAGTTAAATGACGTCCAACCAACCAGCTCTTTACAACCTGCTGACAGGCGCAATCAAAGCAAAGTGTCAAGTTTAAAACAACATAATCTGTACCGTAACCTGCAAATGTTCATCTGGACAGAGATGGACATACTTTTACTGTCACTACTCACCTGTGGGCATCAAGACAAATGCATCTTCTCCCAGAAGAGTGGCATTGATTGCTTCTAGTTGATTGAATCGAAACTGATGAAGCCCAAAACGTTTGTGAAAAATCTTCATCATCTCCTGTGAATGGGGGAAGTTAAAACCTCTGAAGCGGTCGTGAGCTGGGTTTTTGAAGTTGGGCTCTGCAGAAGAAAACGTTAACAGACTTCTAACATTAGACACTGTACAGCAGTGTGTTTTGCTTTGACTTGTGTTAAAGACTATTTAGTGATTTTATTGCACTCCAGAATTAATTTAATGACACCTTGCTGCATTTAGATTGATTAAGTGTTCTTGCGAACAAAAACACAACACAGTACAGTATAATCGTTCATGCTGCCATCTAGTGGTGACAAACTTTAAATATTTTGGCCCAGACAAACAATGCACTAAGGAAATGCACTTTTTTTTTTTTAAACACGTGTTGACTTGCCTGGTGAATAAATCTTTGGGGGTTTTGGGGCAGAAACAGGCGTCATTGGTTTCTTCTCCCATGACGACTTGTTTGGTCCCCCTTCTTTTACTGTAGCAACCACAGCACTGAAGTTTGGGCTTGAAACCGATGAAGTTGAGGGCTCATCAAAGTAATCCGGGATATCAGAATCATTAATGTCATCTATGTCAAAATCGTCAATGTAAAAGTCATCTTCTTCAGTGTCCTGTGCACCTGTAGTCGCTTGGTTTTCAGATTTGTTTATCAAAACAGCATCAGACTTTTTGGGTGAAAATGTGAGATCTGCATCATCAACATATAAACTGGTTTCTTCAGAGGGACCAAAAGGATTTGTGATGTGGGCTGATGGAGAGTCACAATTACTCTCATTTGCCACACATACTGTCCTGCTGTCCTTTTTGTGCAAACTCTTTAAATGAGTACTATAAGAAGAATCATGGTCACAGTCCACAGAGACGACTGAGGAACTTCTAGGCTGCAGAGGCTTCTTGTAGTCCACAGGCAAAGAGTTGTTGGAAGACACTAAACTAGATGCACAACAGCTTGAAGAAGTTTCTTTAAAGTTGGGCTCAGAAATCACTGTGCTGTCTGGCTGCTGCGTCCGATACAAAAAGTCGCAACCTGTAGCAAGAATCCTCTTTCTGCAAGAAAAAAAAAAACAAGGACTGCTGTCATTTAGGGATCCCAATAAACACAAGGACAAAACACAAGGCTGTACTTGATTCAAATGAACACACCTTTGAGCCCTTTTGAGCAAAAGTTCATCCCCACAGGACAAAGAAATCAGTTCATGCTCAGGGATGGAATCAACCAGAGTACAAATCGACTCCATTATACTGAAGAGTTGTTCCTCTGCAACAATAAGAAAATTATTAACTTAACACCTTAATTAAAGAATAAAAGAATGGAAAAAGCAGGAAAAGACATAAAAATATAAATAAATAAAATAAAAACAACACACTTGTTTTGTCTTTTGCTTGGTGATCAGAAGGTTCAGGAGTTATAGCAGGACTGTATGATGGGACAGGAATGTCTCTACTGTGTAAATCCTCAGAATATTTTCTTTTTGAAAGAGAAACAATGATAGTTCCTGTGAATTTTCTTTAATTTCAAATTTCTAACATTAGTACACAAAATGTTTATGACAAGAATGATTTCATACTAAATCAGTCATGTTTGTTACAGTAAAACAATCGAAATGAAACAAAACATTTGACCTATTCACTGTAATAAATGTACTGTACTGTACTTTGAAATTTTTTTTTTTTTTTTTTTTTTGCAGTTTACAAGTGGGACATAAAAGTTTCTGGTTTAAAGTGACTGTGTATCATTTACATTTCTATTATCAAACTTAAAGTGCATTTCAAGTAACTCGTGCTGTTCTAGCATGTACCAGTAGGTCAAAATTTTACCTATTCATCCAAATACATTCCTACAAAGAAATTGAACCCACTTTGGGATAAATAATTTATAACCCGAGGCTCAATCGTTAGTCCAGAGTTTGTTTTATTTCTACAAAGTTTTATGAATAAACAGTATGTATACTCTGAAAAGAGATATGATTGCACTTGGCTGATTCCCTGCCTGATTGGTCATCTGCATTCACTTAATTATTTTCTTAATCTGTGTGATCTATAAATAATGTCATATCCAAACTCCTTTCAACATGTAGCTGAATATATTATGCTCACATTTAAGCTTTGACTCTTTACTTTCAAAAACTCCAGCAAACGCTACATTTTCTTTCACGCTGGCAATTCCACTTGACAGATGTTATACATTTAAATTACAAAATTGCTACAGCAGATAACATTTAAACTGAAAATACCAACCTTATGTCCAAGTCTGAGATGATGCAAGGTGTCTTCTCAGAAATAGGTGAAGGAGGAATATAATCAAGGTCATCCTCAGGCTCTGAGTTGTCTTTAAGCTCTATCACCTTTGGGTCAATCCATTTTTTCTTTTCATCTGAGAGGTAATGAACATTTCATAGTTCAGCTTTGAATTTCTGTATTAATTCCCCCCACAACCTCTTGATCCGTTTCCTTATATTCAAATAAAATAAACTAGCCAGTCACTTACTTGTGTTATCCTTCAAGGGTTCAGACATGGCAATAATATCCTCATCGCTGTCACTTAAGACTGATGTCACAATTGGAGGAGGACATCGCCTTCGGGACCTTTTAACAGGAGAATCTTGAACTTCATCCTCTGCCGGTTCTTGAAACACATCAGGTCCAGGTACAACTGTTTCGTCAACCCTTTCTTCCATGTCATCTGTCTTCATACATGGCTGGGCATCATTCAGTTTACCCAACTCTGACTTCTCATCAGAGCTTTGTTTTCCTATGAATTCTGGGAATTCTTCATCAGCGGATGACGATGTTTTGGTGATCTTCTCGGATTTGTCTGAGCCAAATGAGTCATTTTGGGATCTGACAGGCGTTTCAAAGTCATCAAAATCATCCCAGTCATCCATCGGGAATTCAGATGCATCCAGACTTGAAGAACCAATCCAACTGCCATTACAACCCTGATTGTCAGGTTTATTTGGAGCTGGACCCACCTTACTGTCAGACTTTTCTGATGGAGTTTGACATAATGAAGAGAGTTTACTTGCAGGGCTGAAGGACTCGGACTTGCATTTTGAACTTACAGGAAAGAAGTTGTTGATTTTGGACTTTTGAGGTCTTTCAAGCTTGTTTGAAAATGTCAAAGAAGGTTTAGTCACCAAAGTGTTCTCAGCAATATTGACGTTCCTGTTTGCCAAAACACTCGACCCGATTACCTTGGCAGGATATTCCACTTTTGTTGTACCCGATGTTGATTTCTTTTTGAACGAAAAGGCTCTGAAAAAATTGACATGCATAGAAATGTGAAATTATACAGGCATTTATTGACTGCAGTCTTTATTGAGAGTATGTAATCAAACTGGTATAAAAACGTGCTTTATGCCAAATTTGAAAGGGTGCTTAAGGTCCCAAAATTTATGCAATTTTTATTATTGACTACCACACAATTCAGCAGCCATTTTTAGTTCCATTTTTCAAAATCATATAGATTTTAATGCAAATAAAATTTAACTGATCGCAATTGAAAAGACAAATTAGCTTTTTATGTCAGTAGTTGTCTACATTGACTTTAAACATTGGGCACCAGCTTCTAAAAAGGGTAAACCTCAATTAGGTCGGGTATGAACATATGCAAAGCAGCCAAAGTTATAAGTTTGTTTTTGGTTAACATTGTTGAATCCCACACTAGAACCAGACAGTGGCAGCCGGGCTGGATGTTGGAAGCTGTAAAATCAGCTCTATTTGTACAGCTCTGTTTATTACTAAATTGTTACCTGTTAAAACGATGGTTCCGAAAGTCGAATTATTTAAACCTACAACAAGAACATGTTTCATAAAGAATGACCTTACTCTTCGTAATCATCGCGTTGCACTGCTGACAGCTAACTTAGTGTTAGCTAGTTTGCTTACTGTAGTCATTTGATAATTTTAGCTTTACTTACCCCGTTTTAGGTTTAGCCAGGGATAATTTGCTCTGAGCAGCATTGCTGTGTCTCGCCAGTTGTTCTTTTAAATTATTTTGTGGAAGGTTGGCCATAGTTCGCCGAGAAGCTGAGCTAGCTCCACTACTAGCTTACTGGCTATTATGGCTCTGTTAATAAAACTGCGGCCAGTTTCTTCAGCATTGCTCGAACAACAAGATGAGGAAAACGTGCACAATTTTGTCCCGCTGCTGAAGAGTAACTTTCTAAAGCTCATTAGATTTATACTGTCTTATTAAATGGTTTAAAACCGCTGTATTCTCTGCGGGACTACATAACAAACATACACACAAAACATACACACCGGGTAGATTTAGCGCGCGCTGATGAAAAGCCACTCTTTATTGGCTCACGCCTAGCGGGATAAAGGATCCTGGGAAATGTAGTTTTGACGATTATAAAAAAGTCTGTAGAAGAATCTTGATTTTAGTAGCATTGCTGATTAAAATATCATCCATATTTTAAGTTATTTACATTTTAAATCTGATTTATATTTTGGTACAAACATATATATATATATATGAATATATATATGAATATTAAATATATATATATATATATATTTAATATTCATTCAACCTTTATTTAGGCAGGTTAATCTAATTGAGCCTCGAGGACTCATTTACAAGAGACCTGGAAATATGCAATCACTTTTGTGACAACTACCTATCTAAACAAAATAAAACATTCAGAATTTCATCTTTTTTGATGTGACATATTTTTTATTTATTTAAATGTAAATAATAGTGTGGTCTAAGGAGTTTAGATAGTTCATTGTGGTTTCCAGTTTTTCATTAGGAAAAACAAAACCTTTGAAGTTCAGAAAGGCCTTTAAAACCATCGAAAAAAATATGTTAAAAAAAAAAAAAAGTTAAGTCTGGTCTTCGAGAAAAAAAAAAAAGTAATTTTGTCTTTCATCCGAAAGACTTCTTCAGTCTGAGATGCTGTATTCAGCTCAGTCTCATATTGGTTCTCCTCATGTGAGCAGCTGGTTTTGGCTGTCAGCAGCAGATTGGTTGATCCACTATGAGAAGGTGCTATTTATACTGACTTATATATTTATAAGACTGAGCTCAGACTGAACATGTTATGCTAATATTTTTGGACCTAGGCATGCTGCAGATACCTGCAACCACAATAAAAGGTACAAACAAGCAGCTTTATTTTGCTTTATTAGTGGATTTGATCACAACGATTTAAAAAATATAACTGTTGATTTTTAATTCAGTTCAAAGTAAAACAAAAACGATTAAGCCCATTATATCGTGCTGTAGAGAACTGTTCAGTAATGATCAAAACTTACTCTTCTTAGCCCTTTAGAAATACATGCTGTT